>JAUPFR010000175.1:0-87164 GCA_036925125.1 Oreortyx pictus | reverse complement strand
GTGGAGTGGACAGGATTAAAACGGAGTGGAGTGGAGTGGTGTGGAGTGGAGTGGAGTGGAGTGGAGTGGAGTGGAGTGGAGAGGAGTGGAGTGGAGAGGAGAGGAGTAAAACGGAGTGGAGTGGAGTGGAGTGGAGTGGAGTGGAGTGGAGTGGAGTGGAGTGGAGTGGAGTGGAGTGGAGTGGAGTGGAGTGGAGTGAGTGGAGTTGAGTGGAGAGGAGTGGAGTGGAGAGGAGTAAAACGGAGTGGAGTGGAGTGGAGTGGAGTGGAGTGGAGTAAAACGAAGTGGAGTGGAGTGGAGAGGAGTGAAGTGAAGTGGAGAGGAGTAAAACGGAGTGGAGTGGAATGGAGTGGAGTGGAGTGGAGTGGAGTGGAGTGGAGTAAAACGGAGTGGAGTGAAGTGGAGAGGAGTGAAGTGAAGTGGAGAGGAGTAAAACGGAGTGGAGTGGAATGGAGTGGAGTGGAGTGGAGTGGAGTGGAGTGGAGTGGAGTAGAGTGGAGGGGAGTGGAGTGGAGTGGAGTGCAGTGGAGTGGAGTGCAGTGGAGTGGAGTGGAGTGCAGTGGAGTGGAGTGGACAGGATTAAAACGGAGTGGAGTGGAGTGGAGTGGAGTGGAGTGGAGTGGAGTGGAGTGGAGTGGAGTGGAGTGGAGTGGAGTGGAGTGGAGTGGAGTGGAGTGGAGTGGAGTGGGAGTGGAGTGGAGTGGAGTGGAGAGGAGTGGAGTGGAGAGGAGAGGAGTAAAACGGAGTGGAGTGGAGTGGAGTGGAGTGGAGTGGAGTGGAGTGGAGTGGAGTGGAGTGGAGTGGAGTGGAGTGGAGTGGAGTGGAGTGGAGTGGAGAGAGTGGAGTGGAGTGGAGAGGAGTGGAGAGGAGTAAAACGGAGTGGAGTGGAGTGGAGTGGAGTGGAGTGGAGTGGAGTGGAGTGGAGTGGAGTGGAGTGGAGTAAAACGGAGTGGAGTGGAGTGGAGAGGAGTGAAGTGAAGTGGAGAGGAGTAAAACGGAGTGGAGTGGAATGGAGTGGAGTGGAGTGGAGTGGAGTGGAGTAAAACGGAGTGGAGTGAAGTGGAGAGGAGTGAAGTGAAGTGGAGAGGAGTAAAACGGAGTGGAGTGGAATGGAGTGGAGTGGAGTGGAGTGGAGTGGAGTGGAGTGGAGTGGAGTGGAGTGGAGTGGAGTGGAGTGGAGTGGAGAGGAGTGAAGTGGAGAGGAGTGGAGAGGTGTGGTGTGGAGAGGTTTCGTGTGGAGTATAGTGGAGTGGTGTGGAGAGTAGTAAAGTGGTGTGGAGTGGAGTGAAGTGGAGTGGCGTGGAGTGGAGTGGAGTGGAGAGGAGTAAAACGGATAGGAGTGGAGTGGAGTGGAGTGGAGTGGAGTGGAGTGGAGTGGAGTGGAGTGGAGAGGAGAGGAGTTGAGTGGAGAGGAGTAAAACGGAGTGGAGTGGTGTGGAGTGGAGAGGTGTGGTGTGGAGAGGTTTGGTGTGGAGTATAGTGGTGTTGAGTGGAGAGTAGTAAAGTGGTGTGGAGTGGAGTGGAGTGGAGTGGAGTGGAGTGGTGTAGCGTGGGGTGGAGTGGAGAGGAGCGGAGTGCAGTGGAGTGCAGTGGAGTGCAGTGGAGTGGAGTGGAGTGGAGTGGAGTGCAGTGGAGTGGAGTGGAGTGGAGTAGAGTAGAGTGGAGTGGAGTGGAGTGGAGTGCAGTGGAGTGGAGTGGAGTGGAGTGCAGTGGAGTGGAGTGGAGTGGAGGAGTAGAGTAGAGTGGAGTGGAGTGGAGTGGAGTGGAGTGGAGTGGAGTGGAGTGGAGTGGAGTGGAGTGGAGTGGAGTGGAGTGGAGAGGTGTGGTGTGGAGTGGAGTGGAGAGGTGTGGAGTGGAGTGGAGTGGAGAGGTGTGGAGTGGAGTGGAGTGGAGTGGAGTGGAGTGGAGTGGAGTGGAGTGGAGTGGAGTGGAGAGGTGTGGTGTTGAGTGGAGTTGAGTGGAGGGGAGTGGAGTGGAGAAGAGTGGAGTGGACTGGAGTGGATTGGAGTGGAGTGGAGTGGAGTGGAGAGGTGTGGAGTGGAGTGGAGTGGAGTGGAGTGGAGAGGTGTGGAGTGGAGTGGAGTGGAGTGGAGTGGAGTGGAGTGGAGTGGAGTGGAGTGGAGTGGAGTGGAGTGGAGTGGAGAGGAGTGGAGTGGAGAGGAGAGGAGAGGAGTAAAACGGAGTGGAGTGGAGTGGAGTGGAGTGGAGTGGAGTGGAGTGGAGTGCAGTGGAGTGGAGTGGAGAGGAGTAAAACGGAGTGGAGTGGAGTGGAGTGGAGTGGAGTGGAGTGGAGTGGAGTGGAGTGGAGTGGAGTGGAGTGGAGGGGTGTGGAGTGGAGTGGAGTGGAGTGGAGTGGAAAGGAGTGGAGTGGAGTGGAGTGGAGTGGAGTGGAGTGGAGTGGAGTGGAGTGGAGTGGAGTGGAGTGGAGTGGAGAGGAGTGGAGTGGAGAGGAGTAAAACGGAGTGGAGTGGAGTGGAGTGGAGTGGAGTGGAGTGGAGTGGAGTGGAGAGGTGTGGTGTGGAGTGGAGTGGAGAGGTGTGGAGTGGAGTGGAGTGGAGAGGTGTGGAGTGGAGTGGAGTGGAGTGGAGTGGAGTGGAGTGGAGTGGAGTGGAGTGGAGTGGAGTGGAGTGGAGTGGAGAGGTGTGGTGTTGAGTGGAGTTGAGTGGAGGGGAGTGGAGTGGAGAAGAGTGGAGTGGACTGGAGTGGATTGGAGTGGAGTGGAGTGGAGTGGAGAAGAGTGGAGTGGACTGGAGTGGATTGGAGTGGAGTGGAGTGGAGAGGTGTGGTGTGGAGTGGAGTGGAGAGGTGTGGAGTGGAGTGGAGTGGAGAGGTGGTGGAGTGGAGTGGAGTGGAGTGGAGTGGAGTGGAGTGGAGTGGAGTGGAGTGGAGTGGAGTGGAGTGGAGTGGAGAGGTGTGGTGTTGAGTGGAGTTGAGTGGAGGGGAGTGGAGTGGAGAAGAGTGGAGTGGACTGGAGTGGATTGGAGTGGAGTGGAGTGGAGTGGAGAAGAGTGGAGTGGACTGGAGTGGATTGGAGTGGAGTGGAGTGGAGTGGAGAGGTGTGGAGTGGAGTGGAGTGGAGTGGAGTGGAGAGGTGTGGAGTGGAGTGGAGTGGAGTGGAGTGGAGTGGAGTGGAGTGGAGTGGAGAGGAGTGGAGTGGTGTGGAGTGGAGTGGAGAGGTGAGGAGTGGAGTGGAGAGGTGTGGAGTGGAGTGGAGTGGAGTGGAGTGGAGTGGAGTTGAGTGGAGTGGAGTGGAGTGGAGAGGAGTGGAGTGGAGTGGAGTGGAGTGGAGAGGTGTGGTGTGGACTGGAGTGAAGTGAAGTGGAGTGGAGTGGAGTAGAGTGGAGTGGAGTGGAGTGGAGTGGAGTGGAGTGGAGTGGAGTGGAGTGGAGTGGAGAGGTGTGGTGTGGAGTGGAGTGGAGTGGAGTGGAGTGGAGTGGAGTGGAGTGGAGTGGAGTGGAGTGGAGAGGTGTGGACTGGACTGGAGTGAAGTGGAGTGGAGTGGAGTAGAGTGGAGTGGAGTGGAGTGGAGCGGAGTGCAGGGGTGTGCAGTGGAGTGGAGTGGAGTGGAGTGGAGTGGAGTGGAGTGGAGTGGAGTGGAGTGGAGTGGAGTGGAGAGGAGTGGAGTGGAGTGGAGTGGAGTGGAGTGGAGTGGAGTGGAGTGGAGTGGAGTGGAGTGGAGTGGAGTGGAGAGGAGTGGAGTGGAGTGGAGGGGTGTGTTATGAAGTGGGGTGTTGTGGAGTAGAGTGGAGTGGAGAGGTGTGGTGTGGAGTGGAGTGGAGTGGAGTGGAGTGGAGTGGAGTGGAGTGGAGTGGAGTGGTGTGGTGCGGAGCAGAGTGGAGTGGAGTGGAGAGGTGTGGTGTTGAGTGGAGTAGAGTGGAGGGAGTGGAGTGGAGTGGAGTGGAGTGCAGTGGAGTGCAGTGGAGTGCAGTGGAGTGGAGTGGACAGGAGTAAAACGGAGTGGTGTGGAGTGGAGTGGAGTGGAGAGGTGTGGAGTGGAGTGGAGTGGAGTGGAGTGGAGTGGAGTGGAGTGGAGTGGAGTGGAGTAGAGTGGAGAGGAGTGGAGTGGAGAGGAGTAAAACGGAGTGGAGTGGAGTGGAGTGGAGTGGAGTAGAGTGGAGAGGAGTGGAGTGGAGTGGAGAGGTGTGGAGTGGAGTGGAGTGTATTGGAGAGGTGTGGTGTGGAGTGGAGAGGAGTGGAGTGGAGTGGAGTGAAGTGAAGTGGAGAGGAGTAAAACGGAGTGGAGTGGAGTGGAGTGGAGTGGAGTGGAGTGGAGTGGAGTGGAGTGGAGTGGAGTGGAGTGGAGTGGAGTGGAGTGGAGTGGAGAGGAGTGGAGTGGAGAGGTGTGGAGTGGACTGGAGTGAAGTGAAGTGGAGTGGAGTGGAGTAGAGTGGAGTGGAGTGGAGTGGAGCGGAGTGCAGTGGAGTGGAGTGGAGTGGAGTGGAGTGAGTGGAGTGGAGTGGAGAGGAGTGGAGTGGAGTGGAGTGGAGTGGAGTGGAGTGGAGTGGAGTGGAGTGGAGTGGAGTGGAGAGGTGTGGTGTTGAGTGGAGTGGAGAGGTGTGGTGTTGAGTGGAGTGGAGAGGTGTGGAGTGGAGTGGAGAGGTGTGGAGTGGAGTGGTGTGGAGTGAAGTGGAGTAGTGGAGTGGAGAGGAGTAAAACGGAGAGGAGTGGCGTGGAGTGGAGTGGAGTGGAGTGGAGTGGAGTGGAGTGGAGTGGAGTGGAGTGGAGTGGAGTGGAGTGGAGTGGAGTGGAGTGGAGTGGAGTGCAGTGGAGTGCAGTGGAGTGGAGTGGAGTGGAGTGGAGAGGAGTGGAGAGGTGTGGTGTGGAGAGGTTTGGTGTGGAGTATAGTGGTGTTGAGTGGAGTCTAGTAAAGTGGTGTGGAGTGGAGTGGAGTGGAGTTTAGTGGAGTGGAGTGGTGAGGAGTAAAACGGAGAGGAGTGGAGTGGAGTGAAGTGGAGTGGAGTGGAGTGGAGTGGAGAGGAGTGGAGTGGAGAGGAGTAAAACGGAGTGGAGTGGAGTGGAGTGGAGTAGAGTGGAGTGGAGTGGAGTGGAGTGGAGTGGAGTGGAGAGGTGTGGTGTGGACTGGAGTGAAGTGAAGTGGAGTGGAGTGGAGTAGAGTGGAGTGGAGTGGAGTGGAGCGGAGTGCAGTGGAGTGCAGTGGAGTGCAGTGGAGTGGAGTGGAGTGGAGTGGAGAGGAGTGGAGTGGAGTGGAGAGGAGTGGAGTGGGGTGGAGTGGAGTGGAGTGGAGTGGAGTGGAGAGGTGTGGTGTGGAGTGGAGTGGAGAGGTGTGGAGTGGAGTGGAGTGGAGTGGAGTGGAGTGGAGTGGAGTGGAGTGGAGTGGAGAGGTGTGGACGGGACTGGAGTGAAGTGGAGTGGAGTGGAGTAGAGTGGAGTGGAGCGGAGTGCAGGGGTGTGCAGTGGAGTGGAGGGAGTGGAGTGGAGTGGAGTGGAGTGGAGTGGAGAGGAGTGGAGTGGAGTGGAGTGGAGTGGAGTGGAGTGGAGTGGAGTGAAGTGGAGTGGAGTGGACTGGAGTGGAGTGGAGTGGAGAGGAGTGGAGTGGACTGGAGTGGAGTGGAGGGGTGTGGTATGAAGTGGGGTGGTGTGGAGTAGAGTGGAGTGGAGAGGTGTGGTGTGGAGTGGAGTGGAGTGGAGTGGAGTGGAGTGGAGTGGAGTGGAGTGGAGTGGAGTGGAGTGGAGTGGTGCGGAGCAGAGTGGAGTGGAGTGGAGTGGAGTGGAGAGGTGTGGTGTTGAGTGGAGTAGAGTGGAGGGGAGTGGAGTGGAGTGGAGTGGAGTGCAGTGGAGTGCAGTGGAGTGCAGTGGAGTGGAGTGGAAAGGAGTAAAACGGAGTGGTGTGGAGTGGAGTGGAGTGGAGAGGTGTGGAGTGGAGTGGAGTGGAGTGGAGTGGAGTGGAGTGGAGTGGAGTGGAGTGGAGAGGAGTGGAGTGGAGAGGAGTAAAACGGAGTGGAGTGAAGTGGAGTGGAGTGGAGTGGAGTGGAGAGGAGTGGAGTGGAGTGGGGAGGTGTGGAGTGGAGTGGAGTGTATTGGAGAGGTGTGGTGTGGAGTGAGTGAGTGGAGTGGAGTGGAGTGGAGTGGAGTGAAGTGAAGTGGAGAGGAGTAAAACGGAGTGGAGTGGAGTGGAGTGGAGTGGAGTGGAGTGGAGTGGAGTGGAGTGGAGTGGAGTGGAGTGGAGTGGAAAGGAGTGGAGTGGAGTGGAGTGGAGTGGAGTGGAGTGGAGAGGAGTGGAGTGGAGTGGAGTGGAGTGGAGTGGAGGGGTGTGGTATGGAGTGGAGTGGAGTGGAGTAGAGTGGAGTGGAGAGGTGTGGATTGGAGTGGAGTGGAGTGGAGTGGAGTGGAGTGGAGTGGACTTGAGTGGCATGCAGTGGAGTGGAGTGGAGTGCAGTGGAGTGCAGTGGAGCGGAGTGGAGTGGAGTGGAGTGGAGTGGAGTGGAGTGGAGTGGAGTGGAGTGGAGTGGAGTGGAGTAGAGAGGTGTGGAGTGGAGTGGAGAGGTGTGGAGTGGAGTGCAGTGGAGAGGAGTGCAGTGGAGTGGAGTGGAGTGGAGAGGAGTGGAGTGGAGAGGAGTAAAACGGAGTGGAGTGGAGTTGAGTGGAGTGGAGTGGAGTGGAGTGGAGTGGAGTGGAGTTGAGTGGAGTGGAGTGGAGTGGAGAGGAGTAAAGTGGAGAGGAGTGGAGAGGTGTGGTGTGGAGAGGTTTCGTGTGGATTATAGTGGTGTTGAGTGGAGAGTAGTAAAGTGGTGTGGAGTGGAGTGAGTGGAGTGGAGTGGAGTGGAGTGGAGAGGAGTGGAGTGGAGTGGAGTGGACAGGAGTGGAGTGGAGTGGAGTGGAGTGGAGTGGAGTGGAGTGGACAGGAGTGGAGTGGAGTGGAGTGGAGTGGAGTGGAGTGGAGTGGAGTGGAGTGGAGTGGAGTGGAGTGGAGTGGAGAGGAGTGGAGAGGTGTAGTGTGGAGAGGTTTGGTGCGGAGTATAGTGGTGTTGAGTGGAGAGTAGTAAAGTAGTGTGGAGTGGAGTGGAGTGGAGTGGAGTGGAGTGGAGTGGAGTGGAGTGGAGTGGAGTGGAGTGGAGTGGAGAGGAGTGGAGTGGAGAGGAGTAAAACGGAGTGGAGTGAAGTGGAGTGGAGTGGAGTGGAGTGGAGAGGAGTGGAGTGGAGTGGGGAGGTGTGGAGTGGAGTGGAGTGTATTGGAGAGGTGTGGTGTGGAGTGGAGTGGAGTGGAGTGGAGTGGAGTGAAGTGAAGTGGAGAGGAGTAAAACGGAGTGGAGTGGAGTGGAGTGGAGTGGAGTGGAGTGGAGTGGAGTGGAGTGGAGTGGAGTGGAGTGGAGTGGAGTGGAAAGGAGTGGAGTGGAGTGGAGTGGAGTGGAGTGGAGAGGAGTGGAGTGGAGTGGAGTGGAGTGGAGTGGAGGGGTGTGGTATGGAGTGGAGTGGAGTGGAGTAGAGTGGAGTGGAGAGGTGTGGATTGGAGTGGAGTGGAGTGGAGTGGAGTGGAGTGGAGTGGACTTGAGTGGCATGCAGTGGAGTGGAGTGGAGTGCAGTGGAGTGCAGTGGAGCGGAGTGGAGTGGAGTGGAGTGGAGTGGAGTGGAGTGGAGTGGAGTGGAGTGGAGTGGAGTGGAGTAGAGAGGTGTGGAGTGGAGTGGAGAGGTGTGGAGTGGAGTGCAGTGGAGAGGAGTGCAGTGGAGTGGAGTGGAGTGGAGAGGAGTGGAGTGGAGAGGAGTAAAACGGAGTGGAGTGGAGTTGAGTGGAGTGGAGTGGAGTGGAGTGGAGTGGAGTTGAGTGGAGTGGAGTGGAGTGGGAGGAGAGTAAAGTGGAGAGGAGTGGAGAGGTGTGGTGTGGAGAGGTTTCGTGTGGATTATAGTGGTGTTGAGTGGAGAGTAGTAAAGTGGTGTGGAGTGGAGTGAGTGGAGTGGAGTGGAGTGGAGTGGAGAGGAGTGGAGTGGAGTGGAGTGGACAGGAGTGGAGTGGAGTGGAGTGGAGTGGAGTGGAGTGGAGTGGAGTGGAGTGGAGTGGAGTGGACAGGAGTGGAGTGGAGTGGAGTGGAGTGGAGTGGAGTGGAGTGGAGTGGAGTGGAGTGGAGTGGAGTGGAGTGGAGTGGAGAGGAGTGGAGAGGTGTAGTGTGGAGAGGTTTGGTGCGGAGTATAGTGGTGTTGAGTGGAGAGTAGTAAAGTAGTGTGGAGTGGAGTGGAGTGGAGTGGAGTGGAGTGGAGTGGAGTGGAGTGGAGTGGAGTGGAGTGGAGTGGAGTGGAGTGGAGTGGAGAGGAGTGGAGAGGTGTAGTGTGGAGAGGTTTGGTGCGGAGTATAGTGGTGTTGAGTGGAGAGTAGTAAAGTAGTGTGGAGTGGAGTGGAGTGGAGTGGAGTGGAGTGGAGTGGAGTGGAGTGGAGTGGAGTGGAGTGGAGTGGAGTGGAGTGGAGTGGTGTAGCGTGGGGTGGAGTGGAGAGGAGCGGAGTGCAGTGGAGTGCAGTGGAGTGGAGTGGAGTGGAGTGGAGTGGAGTGGAGTGGAGTGGAGTGGAGTGGAGTGGAGTGGAGTAGAGTGGAGTGGAGTGGAGTAGAGTGGAGTGGAGTGGAGTGGAGTGGAGTGGAGTGGAGTGGAGTGGAGTGGAGTGGAGTGGAGTGGAGTGGAGAGGTGTGGTGTGGAGTGGAGTGGAGAGGTGTGGAGTGGAGTGGAGTGGAGTGGAGAGGTGTGGAGTGGAGTGGAGTGGAGTGGAGAGGTGTGGAGTGGAGCGGAGTGCAGTGGAGTGCAGTGGAGTGGAGTAGAGAAAAGTTGAGTGGAGTGGAGTGGACTGGAGTGGAGTGGACTGGAGTGGACTGGAGTGGAGTGGAGTGGAGTGGAGAGGTGTGGTGTTGAGTGGAGTTGAGTGGAGGGGAGTGGAGTGGAGTGGAGTGGAGTGGAGTGGAGTGGAGTGGAGTGGAGTGGAGTGGAGTGGAGAGGTGTGGAGTGGAGCGGAGTGCAGTTGAGTGCAGTGGAGTGGAGTAGAGAAAAGTGGAGTGGAGTGGAGTGGAGTGAGTGGAGTGGAGTGGAGTGGAGTGGAGTGGAGTGGAGTGGAGTGGAGAGGTGTGGAGTGGAGCGGAGTGCAGTTGAGTGCAGTGGAGTGGAGTAGAGAAAAGTGGAGTGGAGTGGAGTGGACTGGAGTGGAGTGGAGTGGAGTGGAGTGGAGTGGAGTGGAGTGGAGTGGAGTGGAGAGTTGTGGTGTTGAGTGGAGTTGAGTGGAGGGGAGTGGAGTGGAGTGGAGTGGAGTGGAGAGGAGTGGAGTGGTGCGGAGTAAAACGGAGTGGAGTGGAGTGGAGTGGAGTGGAGTGGAGTGGAGTGGAGTGGAGTGGAGGGGAGTGGTATGGAGTGGAGTGGAGTAGAGTGGAGTGGAGAGGTGTGGTGTGGAGTGGAGTGGAGTGGAGTGGAGTGGAGTGGAGTGGAGTGGAGTGGAGAGGAGTGGAGTGGAGAGGAGTAAAACGGAGTGGACTGGAGTGGAGTGGAGTGGAGTGGAGTGGAGAGGAGTGGAGTGGAGTGGAGTGGAGTGGAGTGGAGAGGAGTGGAGTGGAGTGGAGTGGAGTGGAGGGGTGTGGTATGGAGTGGAGTGGAGTGGAGTGGAGTGGAGTGGAGTGGAGGGGTGTGGTATGATGGAGTGGAGTGGAGTGAGTAGAGTGGAGTGGAGAGGTGTGATGTGGAGTGGAGTGGAGTGGAGTGGAGTGGAGTGGAGTGGAGTGGAGTGGAGTGGAGGGGAGTGGAGTGCAGTGGAGTGCAGTGGAGTGGAGTGGAGTGCAGTGGAGTGCAGTGGAGTGCAGTGGAGTGGAGTGGAGTGGAGTGGAGTGGAGTGGAGTGGAGTGGAGTGGAGTGGAGTGGAGTGGAGTTGAGTGGAGGGTAGTGGAGTGGAGTGGAGTGGAGTGGAGTGGAGTGGAGTGGAGTGGAGAGGTGTGGAGTGGAGCGGAGTTCAGTGGAGTGCAGTGGAGTGGAGTAGAGAAAAGTGGAGTGGAGTGGAGTGGACTGGAGTGGAGTGGAGTGGAGTGGAGTGGAGTGGAGTGGAGTGGAGTGGAGTGGAGTGGAGTGGAGTGGAGTGGAGTGGAGAGGTGTGGTGTTGAGTGGAGTTGAGTGGAGGGGAGTGGAGTGGAGTGGAGTGGAGAGGAGTGGAGTGGAGAGGAGTAAAACGGAGTGGAGTGGAGTGGAGTGGAGTGGAGTGGAGTGGAGTGGAGTGGAGTGGAGTGGAGTGGAGTGGAGTGGAGTGGAGAGTTGTGGTGTTGAGTGGAGTTGAGTGGAGGGGAGTGGAGTGGAGTGGAGTGGAGTGGAGAGGAGTGGAGTGGAGAGGAGTAAAACGGAGTGGAGTGGAGTGGAGTGGAGTGGAGTGGAGTGGAGTGGAGTGGAGTGGAGTGGAGTGGAGTGGAGTGGAGTGGAGTGGAGTGGAGTGGAGTGGAGTGGAGTGGAGAGGTGTGGTGTTGAGTGGAGTTGAGTGGAGGGGAGTGGAGTGGAGTGGAGTGGAGAGGAGTGGAGTGGAGAGGAGTAAAACGGAGTGGAGTGGAGTGGAGTGGAGTGGAGTGGAGTGGAGTGGAGTGGAGTGGAGTGGAGTGGAGTGGAGTGGAGTGGAGTGGAGTGGAGTGGAGTGGAGTGGAGGGGAGTGGTATGGAGTGGAGTGGAGTAGAGTGGAGTGGAGAGGTGTGGTGTGGAGTGGAGTGGAGTGGAGTGGAGTGGAGTGGAGTGGAGTGGAGTGGAGTGGAGTGGAGTGGAGTGGAGTGGAGTGGAGTGGAGTAAAACGGAGTGGACTGGAGTGGAGTGGAGTGGAGTGGAGTGGAGAGGAGTGGAGTGGAGTGGAGTGGAGTGGAGGGGTGTGGTATGGAGTGGAGTGGAGTGGAGTGGAGTGGAGTGGAGTGGAGTGGAGTGGAGTGGAGGGGTGTGGTATGGAGTGGAGTGGAGTGGAGTAGAGTGGAGTGGAGAGGTGTGATGTGGAGTGGAGTGGAGTGGAGTGGAGTGGAGTGGAGTGGAGGGGAGTGGAGTGCAGTGGAGTGCAGTGGAGTGGAGTGGAGTGCAGTGGAGTGCAGTGGAGTGCAGTGGAGTGGAGTGGAGTGCAGTGGAGTGGAGTGGAGAGGAGTGGAGAGGTGTGGTGTGGAGAGGTTTCGTGTGGAGTATAGTGGTGTTGAGTGGAGAGTAGTAAAGTGGAGTGGAGTGGAGTGGAGTGGAGTGGAGTGGAGTGGAGTGGAGTGGAGTGGAGTGGAGTGGAGTGGAGTGGAGTGGAGTGGAGTGGAGTGGAGAGGTGTGGTGTTGAGTGGAGTTGAGTGGAGGGGAGTGGAGTGGAGTGGAGTGGAGAGGAGTGGAGTGGAGAGGAGTAAAACGGAGTGGAGTGGAGTGGAGTGGAGTGGAGTGGAGTGGAGTGGAGTGGAGTGGAGTGGAGTGGTATGGAGTGGAGTGGAGAAGAGTGGAGTGGAGAGGTGTGGTGTGGAGTGGAGTGGAGTGGAGTTGAGTGGAGTGGAGTGGAGTGGAGAGGAGTGAAGTGGAGAGGAGTAAAACGGAGTGGACTGGAGTGGAGTGGAGTGGAGTGGAGTGGAGAGGAGTGGAGTGGAGTGGAGTGGAGTGGAGAGGTGTGGTATGGAGTGGAGTGGAGTGGAGTGGAGTGGAGGGGTGTGGTATGGAGTGGAGTGGAGTGGAGTAGAGTGGAGTGGAGAGGTGTGATGTGGAGTGGAGTGGAGTGGAGTGGAGTGGAGTGGAGTGGAGTGGAGTGGAGGGGAGTGGAGTGCAGTGGAGTGCAGTGGAGTGGAGTGGAGTGCAGTGGAGTGCAGTGGAGTTGAGTGGAGTGGAGTGGAGTGGAGAGGAGTGGAGTGGAGAGGAGTGGAGAGGTGTGGTGGGGAGAGGTTTCCTGTGGAGTATAGTGGTGTTGAGTGGAGAGTAGTAAAGTGGTGTGGAGTGGAGTGGAGTGGAGTGGAGTGGCGTGGAGTGGAGTGGATTGGAGAGGAGTAAAACGGATAGGAGTGGAGTGGAGTGGAGTGGAGTGGAGTGGAGTGGAGTGGAGTGGAGTGGAGTGGAGTGGAGTGGAGTGGAGTGGAGTGGAGAGGAGAGGAGAGGAGTGGAGTGGAGAGGAGTAAAACGGAGTGGAGTGGTGTGGAGTGGAGAGGTGTGGTGTGGAGAGGTTTGGTGTATAGTATAGTGGTGTTGAGTGGAGAGTAGTAAAGTGGTGTGGAGTGGAGTGGAGTGGAGTGGAGTGGAGTGGAGTGGAGTGGAGTGGAGTGGAGAGGAGTGGAGTGGAGAGGAGAGGAATAAAACGGAGTGGAGTGGAGTGGAGTGGAGTGGAGTGGAGTGGAGTGGAGTGGAGTGGAGTGGAGTGGAGTGGAGTGGAGTGAGTGGAGTTGAGTGGAGAGGAGTGGAGTGGAGAGGAGTAAAACGGAGTGGAGTGGAGTGGAGTGGAGTGGAGTGGAGTGGAGTGGAGTGGAGTGGAGTGAGTGGAGTTGAGTGGAGAGGAGTGGAGTGGAGAGGAGTAAAACGGAGTGGAGTGGAGTGGAGTGGAGTGGAGTGGAGTGGAGTGGAGTGGAGTGGAGTGGAGTGGAGTGGAGAGGTGTGGAGTGGACTGGAGTGAAGTGAAGTGAAGTGGAGTGGAGTGGAGTAGAGTGGAGTGGAGTGGAGTGGAGCGGAGTGGATTGGAGTGGAGTGGAGTGGAGAGGTGTGGTGTTGAGTGGAGTAGAGTGGAGGGGAGTGGAGTGGAGTGGAGTGCAGTGGAGTGGAGTGCAGTGGAGTGGAGTGGAGTGCAGTGGAGTGGAGTGGACAGGATTAAAACGGAGTGGAGTGGAGTGGAGTGGAGTGGAGTGGAGTGGAGAGGAGTGGAGTGGAGAGGAGAGGAGTAAAACGGAGTGAAGTGGAGTGGAGTGGAGTGGAGTGGAGTGGAGTGGAGTGGAGTGGAGTGGAGTGAGTGGAGTTGAGTGGAGAGGAGTGGAGTGGAGAGGAGTAAAACGGAGTGGAGTGGAGTGGAGTGGAGTGGAGTGGAGTGGAGTGGAGTAAAACGGAGTGGAGTGGAGTGGAGAGGAGTGAAGTGAAGTGGAGAGGAGTAAAACGGAGTGGAGTGGAATGGAGTGGAGTGGAGTGGAGTGGAGTGGAGTAATACGGAGTGGAGTGGAGTGGAGAGGAGTGAAGTGAAGTGGAGAGGAGTAAAACGGAGTGGAGTGGAATGGAGTGGAGTGGAGTGGAGTGGAGAGGTGTAGTGTGGAGAGGTTTGGTGCGGAGTATAGTGGTGTTGAGTGGAGAGTAGTAAAGTACTGTGGAGTGGAGTGGAGTGGAGTGGAGTGGAGTGGAGTGGAGAGGTGTGGTGTGGTGTGGACTGGAGTGAGGTGAAGTGGAGTGGAGTGGAGTTGAGTGGAGTGGAGTGGAGCGGAGTGCAGTGGAGTGCAGTGGAGTGGAGTGGAGTGGACTGGAGTGGAGTGGAGTGGAGAGGTGTGGTGTTGAATTGAGAGGAGTGGAGTGGAGTGGAGTGGAGTGGAGTGGAGTGGAGTGGAGTGGAGTGGAGTGTAGAGGAGTGGAGTGGAGAGGAGTAAAACGGAGTGGAGTGGAGTGGAGTGGAGTGGAGTGGAGTGGAGAGGAGTGGAGTGGAGTGGAGTGGAGTGGAGAGGTGTGGTGTTGAGTGGAGTGGAGAGGTGTGGAGTGGAGTGGAGAGGTGTGGAGTGGAGTGGTGTGGAGTGGAGTGGAGTAGTGGAGTGGAGAGTAGTAAAACGGAGTGGAGTGGTGTGGAGTGGAGTGGAGTGGAGTGGAGTGGAGAGGAGTGGAGTGGAGTGGAGTGGAGTGGAGTGGAGTGGAGTGGAGTGGAGAGGTGTGGAGTGGAGTGGAGTGGAGTGGAGTGGAGTGGAGTAGAGCGGAGTGCAGTGGAGTGCAGTGGAGTGGAGTGGAGCGGAGTGGAGTGGAGTGGAGTGGAGTGGAGAGGTGTGGTGTGGAGTGGAGTGGAGAGGTGTGGAGTGGAGTGGAGAGGTGTGGAGTGGAGTGGAGTGGAGAGGTGTGGAGTGGAGTGGAGTGGAGTGGAGTGGAGAGGAGTGGAGTGGAGTGGAGTGGAGTGGAGTGGAGTGGAGTGGAGTGGAGTGGAGAGGTGTGGTGTGGAGTGGACTGAAGAGGTGTGGAGTGGAGTGGAGTGGAGTGGAGTGGAGCGGAGTGCAGTGGAGTGCAGTGGAGTGGAGTGGAGTGGAGTGGAGTGGAGTGGAGAGGTGTGGTGTGGAGTGGAGTGGAGAGGTGTGGAGTGGAGTGGAGTGGAGAGGTGTGGAGTGGAGTGGAGTGGAGTGGAGTGGAGTGGAGTGGAGTGGAGTGGAGTGGAGAGGTGTGGAGTGGACTGGAGAGAAGTGAAGTGGAGTGGAGTGGAGTAGAGTGGAGTGGAGTGGAGTGGAGCGGAGTGGATTGGAGTGGAGTAGAGTGGAGAGGTGTGGTGTTGAGTGGAGTAGAGTGGAGTGGAGTGGAGTGGAGTGGAGTGCAGTGGAGTGGAGTGCAGTGGAGTGGAGTGGAGTGCAGTGGAGTGGAGTGGACAGGATTAAAACGGAGTGGAGTGGAGTGGTGTGGAGTGGAGTGGAGTGGAGTGGAGTGGAGTGGAGTGGAGTGGAGAGGAGTGGAGTGGAGAGGAGAGGAGTAAAACGGAGTGGAGTGGAGTGGAGTGGAGTGGAGTGGAGTGGAGTGGAGTGGAGTGGAGTGGAGTGGAGTGGAGTGAGTGGAGTTGAGTGGAGAGGAGTGGAGTGGAGAGGAGTAAAACGGAGTGGAGTGGAGTGGAGTGGAGTGGAGTGGAGTGGAGTAAAACGAAGTGGAGTGGAGTGGAGAGGAGTGAAGTGAAGTGGAGAGGAGTAAAACGGAGTGGAGTGGAATGGAGTGGAGTGGAGTGGAGTGGAGTGGAGTGGAGTAAAACGGAGTGGAGTGAAGTGGAGAGGAGTGAAGTGAAGTGGAGAGGAGTAAAACGGAGTGGAGTGGAATGGAGTGGAGTGGAGTGGAGTGGAGTGGAGTGGAGTGGAGTGGAGTGGAGTGGAGTGGAGTGGAGTGGAGTGGAGTGGAGTGGAGAGGAGTGGAGTGGAGAGGAGAGGAGTAAAACGGAGTGGAGTGGAGTGGAGTGGAGTGGAGTGGAGTGGAGTGGAGTGGAGTGGAGTGGAGTGAGTGGAGTTGAGTGGAGAGGAGTGGAGAGGAGTAAAACGGAGTGGAGTGGAGTGGAGTGGAGTGGAGTGGAGTGGAGTAAAACGGAGTGGAGTGGAGTGGAGAGGAGTGAAGTGAAGTGGAGAGGAGTAAAACGGAGTGGAGTGGAATGGAGTGGAGTGGAGTGGAGTGGAGTGGAGTAAAACGGAGTGGAGTGAAGTGGAGAGGAGTGAAGTGAAGTGGAGAGGAGTAAAACGGAGTGGAGTGGAATGGAGTGGAGTGGAGTGGAGTGGAGTGGAGTGGAGTGGAGTGGAGTGGAGTGGAGTGGAGTGGAGTGGAGTGGAGTGGAGTGGAGAGGAGTGAAGTGGAGAGGAGTGGAGAGGTGTGGTGTGGAGAGGTTTCGTGTGGAGTATAGTGGAGTGGTGTGGAGAGTAGTAAAGTGGTGTGGAGTGGAGTGAAGTGGAGTGGCGTGGAGTGGAGTGGAGTGGAGAGGAGTAAAACGGATAGGAGTGGAGTGGAGTGGAGTGGAGTGGAGTGGAGTGGAGTGGAGAGGAGAGGAGTTGAGTGGAGAGGAGTAAAACGGAGTGGAGTGGTGTGGAGTGGAGAGGTGTGGTGTGGAGAGGTTTGGTGTGGAGTATAGTGGTGTTGAGTGGAGAGTAGTAAAGTGGTGTGGAGTGGAGTGGAGTGGAGTGGAGTGGAGTGGTGTAGCGTGGGGTGGAGTGGAGAGGAGCGGAGTGCAGTGGAGTGCAGTGGAGTGCAGTGGAGTGGAGTGGAGTGGAGTGCAGTGGAGTGGAGTGGAGTGGAGTAGAGTAGAGTGGAGTGGAGTGGAGTGGAGTGCAGTGGAGTGGAGTGGAGTGGAGTGCAGTGGAGTGGAGTGGAGTGGAGTAGAGTAGAGTGGAGTGGAGTGGAGTGGAGTGGAGTGGAGTGGAGTGGAGTGGAGTGGAGTGGAGTGGAGTGGAGTGGAGTGGAGTGGAGTGGAGTGGAGTGGAGAGGTGTGGTGTGGAGTGGAGTGGAGAGGTGTGGAGTGGAGTGGAGTGGAGAGGTGTGGAGTGGAGTGGAGTGGAGTGGAGTGGAGTGGAGTGGAGTGGAGTGGAGTGGAGAGGTGTGGTGTTGAGTAAAGTTGAGTGGAGGGGAGTGGAGTGGAGAAGAGTGGAGTGGACTGGAGTGGATTGGAGTGGAGTGGAGTGGAGTGGAGAGGTGTGGAGTGGAGTGGAGTGGAGTGGAGTGGAGAGGTGTGGAGTGGAGTGGAGTGGAGTGGAGTGGAGTGGAGTGGAGTGGAGTGGAGTGGAGTGGAGTGGAGTGGAGTGGAGTGGAGTGGAGTGGAGAGGAGTGGAGTGGAGAGGAGAGGAGAGGAGTAAAACGGAGTGGAGTGGAGTGGAGTGGAGTGGAGTGGAGTGGAGTGGAGTGGAGTGCAGTGGAGTGGAGTGGAGAGGAGTAAAACGGAGTGGAGTGGAGTGGAGTGGAGTGGAGTGGAGTGGAGTGGAGTGGAGTGGAGGGGTGTGGAGTGGAGTGGAGTGGAGTGGAGTGGAAAGGAGTGGAGTGGAGTGGAGTGGAGTGGAGTGGAGTGGAGTGGAGTGGAGAGGAGTGGAGTGGAGAGGAGTAAAACGGAGTGGAGTGGAGTGGAGTGGAGTGGAGTGGAGTGGAGTGGAGTGGAGAGGTGTGGTGTGGAGTGGAGTGGAGAGGTGTGGAGTGGAGTGGAGTGGAGAGGTGTGGAGTGGAGTGGAGTGGAGTGGAGTGGAGTGGAGTGGAGTGGAGTGGAGTGGAGTGGAGTGGAGTGGAGTGGAGAGGTGTGGTGTTGAGTGGAGTTGAGTGGAGGGGAGTGGAGTGGAGAAGAGTGGAGTGGACTGGAGTGGATTGGAGTGGAGTGGAGTGGAGTGGAGAAGAGTGGAGTGGACTGGAGTGGATTGGAGTGGAGTGGAGTGGAGTGGAGAGGTGTGGAGTGGAGTGGAGTGGAGTGGAGTGGAGAGGTGTGGAGTGGAGTGGAGTGGAGTGGAGTGGAGTGGAGTGGAGTGGAGTGGAGTGGAGAGGAGTGGAGTGGAGAGGAGAGGAGAGGAGTAAAACGGAGTGGAGTGGAGTGGAGTGGAGTGGAGTGGAGTGGAGTGCAGTGGTGTGGAGTGGAGAGGAGTAAAACGGAGTGGAGTGGAGTGGAGTGGAGTGGAGTGGAGTGGAGTGGAGTGGAGTGGAGTGGAGTGGAGTGGAGGGGTGTGGAGTGGAGTGGAGTGGAGTGGAGTGGAAAGGAGTGGAGTGGAGTGGAGTGGAGTGGAGTGGAGTGGAGTGGAGTGGAGTGGAGTGGAGTGGAGTGGAGAGGAGTGGAGTGGAGAGGAGTAAAACGGAGTGGAGTGGAGTGGAGTGGAGTGGAGTGGAGTGGAGTGGAGAGGAGTGGAGTGGAGTGGAGTGGAGTGGAGGGGTGTGGTATGGAGTGGAGTGGAGTAGAGTGGAGTGGAGTGAGTGGAGTTGAGTGGAGAGGAGTGGAGTGGAGAGGAGTAAAACGGAGTGGAGTGGAGTGGAGTGGAGTGGAGTGGAGTGGAGTGGAGTGGAGTGGAGTAAAACGGAGTGGAGTGGAGTGGAGAGGAGTGAAGTGAAGTGGAGAGGAGTAAAACGGAGTGGAGTGGAATGGAGTGGAGTGGAGTGGAGTGGAGTGGAGTAAAACGGAGTGGAGTGGAGTGGAGAGGAGTGAAGTGAAGTGGAGAGGAGTAAAACGGAGTGGAGTGGAATGGAGTGGAGTGGAGTGGAGTGGAGAGGTGTAGTGTGGAGAGGTTTGGTGCGGAGTATAGTGGTGTTGAGTGGAGAGTAGTAAAGTACTGTGGAGTGGAGTGGAGTGGAGTGGAGTGGAGTGGAGAGGTGTGGTGTGGTGTGGACTGGAGTGAGGTGAAGTGGAGTGGAGTGGAGTTGAGTGGAGTGGAGTGGAGCGGAGTGCAGTGGAGTGCAGTGGAGTGGAGTGGAGTGGACTGGAGTGGAGTGGAGTGGAGAGGTGTGGTGTTGAATTGAGAGGAGTGGAGTGGAGTGGAGTGGAGTGGAGTGGAGTGGAGTGTAGAGGAGTGGAGTGGAGAAAAGTAAAACGGAGTGGAGTGGAGTGTAGAGGAGTGGAGTGGAGAGGAGTAAAACGGAGTGGAGTGGAGTGGAGTGGAGTGGAGTGGAGTGGAGTGGAGTGGAGTGGAGTGGAGAGGAGTGGAGTGGAGTGGAGTGGAGTGGAGAGGTGTGGTGTTGAGTGGAGTGGAGAGGTGTGGAGTGGAGTGGAGAGGTGTGGAGTGGAGTGGTGTGGAGTGGAGTGGAGTAGTGGAGTGGAGAGTAGTAAAACGGAGTGGAGTGGTGTGGAGTGGAGTGGAGTGGAGTGGAGTGGAGAGGAGTGGAGTGGAGTGGAGTGGAGTGGAGTGGAGTGGAGTGGAGAGGTGTGGAGTGGAGTGGAGTGGAGTGGAGTGGAGAGGAGTGGAGTAGAGCGGAGTGCAGTGGAGTGCAGTGGAGTGGAGTGGAGCGAAGTGGAGTGGAGTGGAGTGGAGTGGAGAGGTGTGGTGTGGAGTGGAGTGGAGAGGTGTGGAGTGGAGTGGAGAGGTGTGGAGTGGAGTGGAGTGGAGAGGTGTGGAGTGGAGTGGAGTGGAGTGGAGTGGAGAGGTGTGGAGTGGAGTGGAGTGGAGAGGTGTGGAGTGGAGTGGAGTGGAGTGGAGTGGAGAGGAGTGGAGTGGAGTGGAGTGGAGTGGAGTGGAGTGGAGTGGAGTGGAGTGGAGTGGAGTGGAGAGGTGTGGTGTGGAGTGGAGTGAAGAGGTGTGGAGTGGAGTGGAGTGGAGTGGAGTGGAGCGGAGTGCAGTGGAGTGCAGTGGAGTGGAGTGGAGTGGAGTGGAGTGGAGTGGAGAGGTGTGGTGTGGAGTGGAGTGGAGAGGTGTGGAGTGGAGTGGAGTGGAGAGGTGTGGAGTGGAGTGGAGTGGAGTGGAGTGGAGTGGAGTGGAGTGGAGTGGAGTGGAGTGGAGTGGAGTGGAGTGGAGAGGTGTGGTGTTGAGTGGAGTTGAGTGGAGGGGAGTGGAGTGGAGAAGAGTGGAGTGGACTGGAGTGGATTGGAGTGGAGTGGAGTGGAGTGGAGAAGAGTGGAGTGGACTGGAGTGGATTGGAGTGGAGTGGAGTGGAGTGGAGAGGTGTGGAGTGGAGTGGAGTGGAGTGGAGTGGAGAGGTGTGGAGTGGAGTGGAGTGGAGTGGAGTGGAGTGGAGTGGAGTGGAGTGGAGTGGAGAGGAGTGGAGTGGAGAGGAGAGGAGAGGAGTAAAACGGAGTGGAGTGGAGTGGAGTGGAGTGGAGTGGAGTGGAGTGCAGTGGTGTGGAGTGGAGAGGAGTAAAACGGAGTGGAGTGGAGTGGAGTGGAGTGGAGTGGAGTGGAGTGGAGTGGAGTGGAGTGGAGTGGAGGGGTGTGGAGTGGAGTGGAGTGGAGTGGAGTGGAAAGGAGTGGAGTGGAGTGGAGTGGAGTGGAGTGGAGTGGAGTGGAGTGGAGTGGAGTGGAGTGGAGTGGAGAGGAGTGGAGTGGAGAGGAGTAAAACGGAGTGGAGTGGAGTGGAGTGGAGTGGAGTGGAGTGGAGTGGAGAGGAGTGGAGTGGAGTGGAGTGGAGTGGAGGGGTGTGGTATGGAGTGGAGTGGAGTAGAGTGGAGTGGAGTGAGTGGAGTTGAGTGGAGAGGAGTGGAGTGGAGAGGAGTAAAACGGAGTGGAGTGGAGTGGAGTGGAGTGGAGTGGAGTGGAGTGGAGTGGAGTGGAGTAAAACGGAGTGGAGTGGAGTGGAGAGGAGTGAAGTGAAGTGGAGAGGAGTAAAACGGAGTGGAGTGGAATGGAGTGGAGTGGAGTGGAGTGGAGTGGAGTAAAACGGAGTGGAGTGGAGTGGAGAGGAGTGAAGTGAAGTGGAGAGGAGTAAAACGGAGTGGAGTGGAATGGAGTGGAGTGGAGTGGAGTGGAGAGGTGTAGTGTGGAGAGGTTTGGTGCGGAGTATAGTGGTGTTGAGTGGAGAGTAGTAAAGTACTGTGGAGTGGAGTGGAGTGGAGTGGAGTGGAGTGGAGAGGTGTGGTGTGGTGTGGACTGGAGTGAGGTGAAGTGGAGTGGAGTGGAGTTGAGTGGAGTGGAGTGGAGCGGAGTGCAGTGGAGTGCAGTGGAGTGGAGTGGAGTGGACTGGAGTGGAGTGGAGTGGAGAGGTGTGGTGTTGAATTGAGAGGAGTGGAGTGGAGTGGAGTGGAGTGGAGTGGAGTGGAGTGTAGAGGAGTGGAGTGGAGAAAAGTAAAACGGAGTGGAGTGGAGTGTAGAGGAGTGGAGTGGAGAGGAGTAAAACGGAGTGGAGTGGAGTGGAGTGGAGTGGAGTGGAGTGGAGTGGAGTGGAGTGGAGTGGAGAGGAGTGGAGTGGAGTGGAGTGGAGTGGAGAGGTGTGGTGTTGAGTGGAGTGGAGAGGTGTGGAGTGGAGTGGAGAGGTGTGGAGTGGAGTGGTGTGGAGTGGAGTGGAGTAGTGGAGTGGAGAGTAGTAAAACGGAGTGGAGTGGTGTGGAGTGGAGTGGAGTGGAGTGGAGTGGAGAGGAGTGGAGTGGAGTGGAGTGGAGTGGAGTGGAGTGGAGTGGAGAGGTGTGGAGTGGAGTGGAGTGGAGTGGAGTGGAGAGGAGTGGAGTAGAGCGGAGTGCAGTGGAGTGCAGTGGAGTGGAGTGGAGCGAAGTGGAGTGGAGTGGAGTGGAGTGGAGAGGTGTGGTGTGGAGTGGAGTGGAGAGGTGTGGAGTGGAGTGGAGAGGTGTGGAGTGGAGTGGAGTGGAGAGGTGTGGAGTGGAGTGGAGTGGAGTGGAGTGGAGAGGTGTGGAGTGGAGTGGAGTGGAGAGGTGTGGAGTGGAGTGGAGTGGAGTGGAGTGGAGAGGAGTGGAGTGGAGTGGAGTGGAGTGGAGTGGAGTGGAGTGGAGTGGAGTGGAGTGGAGTGGAGAGGTGTGGTGTGGAGTGGAGTGAAGAGGTGTGGAGTGGAGTGGAGTGGAGTGGAGTGGAGCGGAGTGCAGTGGAGTGCAGTGGAGTGGAGTGGAGTGGAGTGGAGTGGAGTGGAGAGGTGTGGTGTGGAGTGGAGTGGAGAGGTGTGGAGTGGAGTGGAGTGGAGAGGTGTGGAGTGGAGTGGAGTGGAGTGGAGTGGAGTGGAGTGGAGTGGAGTGGAGTGGAGTGGAGTGGAGTGGAGAGGTGTGGAGTGGACTGGAGTGAAGTGAAGTGGAGTGGAGTGGAGTAGAGTGGAGTGGAGTGGAGTGGAGTGGAGCGGAGTGGATTGGAGTGGAGTGGAGTGGAGAGGTGTGGTGTTGAGTGGAGTAGAGTGGAGGGGAGTGGAGTGGAGTGGAGTGGAGTGCAGTGGAGTGGAGTGCAGTGGAGTGGAGTGGAGTGCAGTGGAGTGGAGTGGACAGGATTAAAACGGAGTGGAGTGGAGTGGTGTGGAGTGGAGTGGAGTGGAGTGGAGTGGAGAGGAGTGGAGTGGAGAGGAGAGGAGTAAAACGGAGTGGAGTGGAGTGGAGTGGAGTGGAGTGGAGTGGAGTGGAGTGGAGTGGAGTGGAGTGGAGTGGAGTGGAGTGGAGTGGAGTGGAGTGGAGTGGAGTGAGTGGAGTTGAGTGGAGAGGAGTGGAGTGGAGAGGAGTAAAACGGAGTGGAGTGGAGTGGAGTGGAGTGGAGTAAAACGAAGTGGAGTGGAGTGGAGAGGAGTGAAGTGAAGTGGAGAGGAGTAAAACGGAGTGGAGTGGAATGGAGTGGAGTGGAGTGGAGTGGAGTGGAGTGGAGTAAAACGGAGTGGAGTGAAGTGGAGAGGAGTGAAGTGAAGTGGAGAGGAGTAAAACGGAGTGGAGTGGAATGGAGTGGAGTGGAGTGGAGTGGAGTGGAGTGGAGTGGAGTAGAGTGGAGGGGAGTGGAGTGGAGTGGAGAGGAGTGGAGTGGAGAGGAGTAAAACGGAGTGGACTGGAGTGGAGTGGAGTGGAGTGGAGTGGAGAGGAGTGGAGTGGAGTGGAGTGGAGTGGAGGGGTGTGGTATGGAGTGGAGTGGAGTGGAGTGGAGTGGAGTGGAGTGGAGTGGAGTGGAGTGGAGTGGAGGGGTGTGGTATGGAGTGGAGTGGAGTGGAGTAGAGTGGAGTGGAGAGGTGTGATGTGGAGTGGAGTGGAGTGGAGTGGAGTGGAGTGGAGTGGAGGGGAGTGGAGTGCAGTGGAGTGCAGTGGAGTGGAGTGGAGTGCAGTGGAGTGCAGTGGAGTGCAGTGGAGTGGAGTGGAGTGCAGTGGAGTGGAGTGGAGAGGAGTGGAGAGGTGTGGTGTGGAGAGGTTTCGTGTGGAGTATAGTGGTGTTGAGTGGAGAGTAGTAAAGTGGAGTGGAGTGGAGTGGAGTGGAGTGGAGTGGAGTGGAGTGGAGTGGAGTGGAGTGGAGTGGAGTGGAGTGGAGTGGAGTGGAGTGGAGTGGAGTGGAGTGGAGAGGTGTGGTGTTGAGTGGAGTTGAGTGGAGGGGAGTGGAGTGGAGTGGAGTGGAGAGGAGTGGAGTGGAGAGGAGTAAAACGGAGTGGAGTGGAGTGGAGTGGAGTGGAGTGGAGTGGAGTGGAGTGGAGTGGAGTGGTATGGAGTGGAGTGGAGAAGAGTGGAGTGGAGAGGTGTGGTGTGGAGTGGAGTGGAGTGGAGTTGAGTGGAGTGGAGTGGAGTGGAGAGGAGTGAAGTGGAGAGGAGTAAAACGGAGTGGACTGGAGTGGAGTGGAGTGGAGTGGAGTGGAGAGGAGTGGAGTGGAGTGGAGTGGAGAGGTGTGGTATGGAGTGGAGTGGAGTGGAGTGGAGTGGAGGGGTGTGGTATGGAGTGGAGTGGAGTGGAGTAGAGTGGAGTGGAGAGGTGTGATGTGGAGTGGAGTGGAGTGGAGTGGAGTGGAGTGGAGTGGAGTGGAGGGGAGTGGAGTGCAGTGGAGTGCAGTGGAGTGGAGTGGAGTGCAGTGGAGTGCAGTGGAGTTGAGTGGAGTGGAGTGGAGTGGAGAGGAGTGGAGTGGAGAGGAGTGGAGAGGTGTGGTGGGGAGAGGTTTCCTGTGGAGTATAGTGGTGTTGAGTGGAGAGTAGTAAAGTGGTGTGGAGTGGAGTGGAGTGGAGTGGAGTGGCGTGGAGTGGAGTGGATTGGAGAGGAGTAAAACGGATAGGAGTGGAGTGGAGTGGAGTGGAGTGGAGTGGAGTGGAGTGGAGTGGAGTGGAGTGGAGTGGAGTGGAGTGGAGAGGAGAGGAGAGGAGTGGAGTGGAGAGGAGTAAAACGGAGTGGAGTGGTGTGGAGTGGAGAGGTGTGGTGTGGAGAGGTTTGGTGTATAGTATAGTGGTGTTGAGTGGAGAGTAGTAAAGTGGTGTGGAGTGGAGTGGAGTGGAGTGGAGTGGAGTGGAGTGGAGTGGAGAGGAGTGGAGTGGAGAGGAGAGGAATAAAACGGAGTGGAGTGGAGTGGAGTGGAGTGGAGTGGAGTGGAGTGGAGTGGAGTGGAGTGGAGTGGAGTGGAGTGGAGTGGAGTGAGTGGAGTTGAGTGGAGAGGAGTGGAGTGGAGAGGAGTAAAACGGAGTGGAGTGGAGTGGAGTGGAGTGGAGTGGAGTGGAGTGGAGTGGAGTGGAGTGGAGTGGAGTGAGTGGAGTTGAGTGGAGAGGAGTGGAGTGGAGAGGAGTAAAACGGAGTGGAGTGGAGTGGAGTGGAGTGGAGTGGAGTGGAGTGGAGTGGAGTGGAGTGGAGTGGAGTGGAGAGGTGTGGAGTGGACTGGAGTGAAGTGAAGTGAAGTGGAGTGGAGTGGAGTAGAGTGGAGTGGAGTGGAGTGGAGCGGAGTGGATTGGAGTGGAGTGGAGTGGAGAGGTGTGGTGTTGAGTGGAGTAGAGTGGAGGGGAGTGGAGTGGAGTGGAGTGCAGTGGAGTGGAGTGCAGTGGAGTGGAGTGGAGTGCAGTGGAGTGGAGTGGACAGGATTAAAACGGAGTGGAGTGGAGTGGAGTGGAGTGGAGTGGAGTGGAGTGGAGAGGAGTGGAGTGGAGAGGAGAGGAGTAAAACGGAGTGAAGTGGAGTGGAGTGGAGTGGAGTGGAGTGGAGTGGAGTGGAGTGGAGTGGAGTGAGTGGAGTTGAGTGGAGAGGAGTGGAGTGGAGAGGAGTAAAACGGAGTGGAGTGGAGTGGAGTGGAGTGGAGTGGAGTGGAGTGGAGTAAAACGGAGTGGAGTGGAGTGGAGAGGAGTGAAGTGAAGTGGAGAGGAGTAAAACGGAGTGGAGTGGAATGGAGTGGAGTGGAGTGGAGTGGAGTGGAGTAATACGGAGTGGAGTGGAGTGGAGAGGAGTGAAGTGAAGTGGAGAGGAGTAAAACGGAGTGGAGTGGAATGGAGTGGAGTGGAGTGGAGTGGAGAGGTGTAGTGTGGAGAGGTTTGGTGCGGAGTATAGTGGTGTTGAGTGGAGAGTAGTAAAGTACTGTGGAGTGGAGTGGAGTGGAGTGGAGTGGAGTGGAGTGGAGAGGTGTGGTGTGGTGTGGACTGGAGTGAGGTGAAGTGGAGTGGAGTGGAGTTGAGTGGAGTGGAGTGGAGCGGAGTGCAGTGGAGTGCAGTGGAGTGGAGTGGAGTGGACTGGAGTGGAGTGGAGTGGAGAGGTGTGGTGTTGAATTGAGAGGAGTGGAGTGGAGTGGAGTGGAGTGGAGTGGAGTGGAGTGGAGTGTAGAGGAGTGGAGTGGAGAGGAGTAAAACGGAGTGGAGTGGAGTGGAGTGGAGTGGAGTGGAGTGGAGAGGAGTGGAGTGGAGTGGAGTGGAGAGGTGTGGTGTTGAGTGGAGTGGAGAGGTGTGGAGTGGAGTGGAGAGGTGTGGAGTGGAGTGGTGTGGAGTGGAGTGGAGTAGTGGAGTGGAGAGTAGTAAAACGGAGTGGAGTGGTGTGGAGTGGAGTGGAGTGGAGTGGAGTGGAGAGGAGTGGAGTGGAGTGGAGTGGAGTGGAGTGGAGTGGAGTGGAGAGGTGTGGAGTGGAGTGGAGTGGAGTGGAGTGGAGTGGAGTGGAGTAGAGCGGAGTGCAGTGGAGTGCAGTGGAGTGGAGTGGAGCGGAGTGGAGTGGAGTGGAGTGGAGTGGAGAGGTGTGGTGTGGAGTGGAGTGGAGAGGTGTGGAGTGGAGTGGAGAGGTGTGGAGTGGAGTGGAGTGGAGAGGTGTGGAGTGGAGTGGAGTGGAGTGGAGTGGAGAGGAGTGGAGTGGAGTGGAGTGGAGTGGAGTGGAGTGGAGTGGAGTGGAGTGGAGTGGAGTGGAGTGGAGTGGAGAGGTGTGGTGTGGAGTGGACTGAAGAGGTGTGGAGTGGAGTGGAGTGGAGTGGAGTGGAGCGGAGTGCAGTGGAGTGCAGTGGAGTGGAGTGGAGTGGAGTGGAGTGGAGTGGAGAGGTGTGGTGTGGAGTGGAGTGGAGAGGTGTGGAGTGGAGTGGAGTGGAGAGGTGTGGAGTGGAGTGGAGTGGAGTGGAGTGGAGTGGAGTGGAGTGGAGTGGAGTGGAGTGGAGTGGAGAGGTGTGGAGTGGACTGGAGTGAAGTGAAGTGGAGTGGAGTGGAGTAGAGTGGAGTGGAGTGGAGTGGAGCGGAGTGGATTGGAGTGGAGTAGAGTGGAGAGGTGTGGTGTTGAGTGGAGTAGAGTGGAGTGGAGTGGAGTGGAGTGGAGTGCAGTGGAGTGGAGTGCAGTGGAGTGGAGTGGAGTGCAGTGGAGTGGAGTGGACAGGATTAAAACGGAGTGGAGTGGAGTGGTGTGGAGTGGAGTGGAGTGGAGTGGAGTGGAGTGGAGTGGAGAGGAGTGGAGTGGAGAGGAGAGGAGTAAAACGGAGTGGAGTGGAGTGGAGTGGAGTGGAGTGGAGTGGAGTGGAGTGGAGTGGAGTGGAGTGAGTGGAGTTGAGTGGAGAGGAGTGGAGTGGAGAGGAGTAAAACGGAGTGGAGTGGAGTGGAGTGGAGTGGAGTGGAGTAAAACGAAGTGGAGTGGAGTGGAGAGGAGTGAAGTGAAGTGGAGAGGAGTAAAACGGAGTGGAGTGGAATGGAGTGGAGTGGAGTGGAGTGGAGTGGAGTGGAGTAAAACGGAGTGGAGTGAAGTGGAGAGGAGTGAAGTGAAGTGGAGAGGAGTAAAACGGAGTGGAGTGGAATGGAGTGGAGTGGAGTGGAGTGGAGTGGAGTGGAGTGGAGTAGAGTGGAGGGGAGTGGAGTGGAGTGGAGTGCAGTGGAGTGGAGTGCAGTGGAGTGGAGTGGAGTGCAGTGGAGTGGAGTGGACAGGATTAAAACGGAGTGGAGTGGAGTGGAGTGGAGTGGAGTGGAGTGGAGTGGAGTGGAGTGGAGTGGAGTGGAGTGGAGTGGAGAGGAGTGGAGTGGAGAGGAGAGGAGTAAAACGGAGTGGAGTGGAGTGGAGTGGAGTGGAGTGGAGTGGAGTGGAGTGGAGTGGAGTGGAGTGGAGTGGAGTGGAGTGAGTGGAGTTGAGTGGAGAGGAGTGGAGAGGAGTAAAACGGAGTGGAGTGGAGTGGAGTGGAGTGGAGTGGAGTGGAGTAAAACGGAGTGGAGTGGAGTGGAGAGGAGTGAAGTGAAGTGGAGAGGAGTAAAACGGAGTGGAGTGGAATGGAGTGGAGTGGAGTGGAGTGGAGTGGAGTAAAACGGAGTGGAGTGAAGTGGAGAGGAGTGAAGTGAAGTGGAGAGGAGTAAAACGGAGTGGAGTGGAATGGAGTGGAGTGGAGTGGAGTGGAGTGGAGTGGAGTGGAGTGGAGTGGAGTGGAGTGGAGTGGAGTGGAGAGGAGTGAAGTGGAGAGGAGTGGAGAGGTGTGGTGTGGAGAGGTTTCGTGTGGAGTATAGTGGAGTGGTGTGGAGAGTAGTAAAGTGGTGTGGAGTGGAGTGAAGTGGAGTGGCGTGGAGTGGAGTGGAGTGGAGAGGAGTAAAACGGATAGGAGTGGAGTGGAGTGGAGTGGAGTGGAGTGGAGTGGAGTGGAGTGGAGAGGAGAGGAGTTGAGTGGAGAGGAGTAAAACGGAGTGGAGTGGTGTGGAGTGGAGAGGTGTGGTGTGGAGAGGTTTGGTGTGGAGTATAGTGGTGTTGAGTGGAGAGTAGTAAAGTGGTGTGGAGTGGAGTGGAGTGGAGTGGAGTGGAGTGGTGTAGCGTGGGGTGGAGTGGAGAGGAGCGGAGTGCAGTGGAGTGCAGTGGAGTGCAGTGGAGTGGAGTGGAGTGGAGTGCAGTGGAGTGGAGTGGAGTGGAGTAGAGTAGAGTGGAGTGGAGTGGAGTGGAGTGCAGTGGAGTGGAGTGGAGTGGAGTGCAGTGGAGTGGAGTGGAGTGGAGTAGAGTAGAGTGGAGTGGAGTGGAGTGGAGTGGAGTGGAGTGGAGTGGAGTGGAGTGGAGTGGAGTGGAGTGGAGTGGAGTGGAGTGGAGAGGTGTGGTGTGGAGTGGAGTGGAGAGGTGTGGAGTGGAGTGGAGTGGAGAGGTGTGGAGTGGAGTGGAGTGGAGTGGAGTGGAGTGGAGTGGAGTGGAGTGGAGTGGAGTGGAGAGGTGTGGTGTTGAGTGGAGTTGAGTGGAGGGGAGTGGAGTGGAGAAGAGTGGAGTGGACTGGAGTGGATTGGAGTGGAGTGGAGTGGAGTGGAGAGGTGTGGAGTGGAGTGGAGTGGAGTGGAGTGGAGAGGTGTGGAGTGGAGTGGAGTGGAGTGGAGTGGAGTGGAGTGGAGTGGAGTGGAGTGGAGTGGAGTGGAGTGGAGTGGAGTGGAGTGGAGTGGAGAGGAGTGGAGTGGAGAGGAGAGGAGAGGAGTAAAACGGAGTGGAGTGGAGTGGAGTGGAGTGGAGTGGAGTGGAGTGGAGTGGAGTGCAGTGGAGTGGAGTGGAGAGGAGTAAAACGGAGTGGAGTGGAGTGGAGTGGAGTGGAGTGGAGTGGAGTGGAGTGGAGTGGAGTGGAGGGGTGTGGAGTGGAGTGGAGTGGAGTGGAGTGGAAAGGAGTGGAGTGGAGTGGAGTGGAGTGGAGTGGAGTGGAGTGGAGTGGAGAGGAGTGGAGTGGAGAGGAGTAAAACGGAGTGGAGTGGAGTGGAGTGGAGTGGAGTGGAGTGGAGTGGAGTGGAGTGGAGAGGTGTGGTGTGGAGTGGAGTGGAGAGGTGTGGAGTGGAGTGGAGTGGAGAGGTGTGGAGTGGAGTGGAGTGGAGTGGAGTGGAGTGGAGTGGAGTGGAGTGGAGTGGAGAGGTGTGGTGTTGAGTGGAGTTGAGTGGAGGGGAGTGGAGTGGAGAAGAGTGGAGTGGACTGGAGTGGATTGGAGTGGAGTGGAGTGGAGTGGAGAAGAGTGGAGTGGACTGGAGTGGATTGGAGTGGAGTGGAGTGGAGTGGAGAGGTGTGGAGTGGAGTGGAGTGGAGTGGAGTGGAGAGGTGTGGAGTGGAGTGGAGTGGAGTGGAGTGGAGTGGAGTGGAGTGGAGAGGAGTGGAGTGGAGAGGAGAGGAGAGGAGTAAAACGGAGTGGAGTGGAGTGGAGTGGAGTGGAGTGGAGTGGAGTGCAGTGGTGTGGAGTGGAGAGGAGTAAAACGGAGTGGAGTGGAGTGGAGTGGAGTGGAGTGGAGTGGAGTGGAGAGGAGTGGAGGGGTGTGGAGTGGAGTGGAGTGGAGTGGAGTGGAAAGGAGTGGAGTGGAGTGGAGTGGAGTGGAGTGGAGTGGAGTGGAGTGGAGTGGAGTGGAGTGGAGAGGAGTGGAGTGGAGAGGAGTAAAACGGAGTGGAGTGGAGTGGAGTGGAGTGGAGTGGAGTGGAGTGGAGAGGAGTGGAGTGGAGTGGAGTGGAGTGGAGGGGTGTGGTATGGAGTGGAGTGGAGTAGAGTGGAGTGGAGTGAGTGGAGTTGAGTGGAGAGGAGTGGAGTGGAGAGGAGTAAAACGGAGTGGAGTGGAGTGGAGTGGAGTGGAGTGGAGTGGAGTGGAGTGGAGTGGAGTAAAACGGAGTGGAGTGGAGTGGAGAGGAGTGAAGTGAAGTGGAGAGGAGTAAAACGGAGTGGAGTGGAATGGAGTGGAGTGGAGTGGAGTGGAGTGGAGTAAAACGGAGTGGAGTGGAGTGGAGAGGAGTGAAGTGAAGTGGAGAGGAGTAAAACGGAGTGGAGTGGAATGGAGTGGAGTGGAGTGGAGTGGAGAGGTGTAGTGTGGAGAGGTTTGGTGCGGAGTATAGTGGTGTTGAGTGGAGAGTAGTAAAGTACTGTGGAGTGGAGTGGAGTGGAGTGGAGTGGAGTGGAGAGGTGTGGTGTGGTGTGGACTGGAGTGAGGTGAAGTGGAGTGGAGTGGAGTTGAGTGGAGTGGAGTGGAGCGGAGTGCAGTGGAGTGCAGTGGAGTGGAGTGGAGAGGTGTGGTGTTGAATTGAGAGGAGTGGAGTGGAGTGGAGTGGAGTGGAGAGGAGTGGAGTGGAGTGGAGTGGAGTGTAGAGGAGTGGAGTGGAGAAAAGTAAAACGGAGTGGAGTGGAGTGTAGAGGAGTGGAGTGGAGAGGAGTAAAACGGAGTGGAGTGGAGTGGAGTGGAGTGGAGTGGAGTGGAGTGGAGTGGAGTGGAGTGGAGTGGAGAGGAGTGGAGTGGAGTGGAGTGGAGTGGAGTGGAGAGGTGTGGTGTTGAGTGGAGTGGAGAGGTGTGGAGTGGAGTGGAGAGGTGTGGAGTGGAGTGGTGTGGAGTGGAGTGGAGTAGTGGAGTGGAGAGTAGTAAAACGGAGTGGAGTGGTGTGGAGTGGAGTGGAGTGGAGTGGAGTGGAGAGGAGTGGAGTGGAGTGGAGTGGAGTGGAGTGGAGTGGAGTGGAGTGGAGTGGAGAGGTGTGGAGTGGAGTGGAGTGGAGTGGAGTGGAGAGGAGTGGAGTAGAGCGGAGTGCAGTGGAGTGCAGTGGAGTGGAGTGGAGCGAAGTGGAGTGGAGTGGAGTGGAGTGGAGAGGTGTGGTGTGGAGTGGAGTGGAGAGGTGTGGAGTGGAGTGGAGAGGTGTGGAGTGGAGTGGAGTGGAGAGGTGTGGAGTGGAGTGGAGTGGAGTGGAGTGGAGAGGAGTGGAGTGGAGTGGAGTGGAGTGGAGTGGAGTGGAGTGGAGTGGAGTGGAGTGGAGTGGAGTGGAGAGGTGTGGTGTGGAGTGGAGTGAAGAGGTGTGGAGTGGAGTGGAGTGGAGTGGAGTGGAGCGGAGTGCAGTGGAGTGCAGTGGAGTGGAGTGGAGTGGAGTGGAGTGGAGTGGAGAGGTGTGGTGTGGAGTGGAGTGGAGAGGTGTGGAGTGGAGTGGAGTGGAGAGGTGTGGAGTGGAGTGGAGTGGAGTGGAGTGGAGTGGAGTGGAGTGGAGTGGAGTGGAGTGGAGTGGAGTGGAGAGGTGTGGAGTGGACTGGAGTGAAGTGAAGTGGAGTGGAGTGGAGTAGAGTGGAGTGGAGTGGAGTGGAGTGGAGCGGAGTGGATTGGAGTGGAGTGGAGTGGAGAGGTGTGGTGTTGAGTGGAGTAGAGTGGAGGGGAGTGGAGTGGAGTGGAGTGGAGTGCAGTGGAGTGGAGTGCAGTGGAGTGGAGTGGAGTGCAGTGGAGTGGAGTGGACAGGATTAAAACGGAGTGGAGTGGAGTGGTGTGGAGTGGAGTGGAGTGGAGTGGAGTGGAGTGGAGTGGAGTGGAGTGGAGAGGAGTGGAGTGGAGAGGAGAGGAGTAAAACGGAGTGGAGTGGAGTGGAGTGGAGTGGAGTGGAGTGGAGTGGAGTGGAGTGGAGTGGAGTGGAGTGGAGTGGAGTGGAGTGGAGTGAGTGGAGTTGAGTGGAGAGGAGTGGAGTGGAGAGGAGTAAAACGGAGTGGAGTGGAGTGGAGTGGAGTGGAGTAAAACGAAGTGGAGTGGAGTGGAGAGGAGTGAAGTGAAGTGGAGAGGAGTAAAACGGAGTGGAGTGGAATGGAGTGGAGTGGAGTGGAGTGGAGTGGAGTGGAGTAAAACGGAGTGGAGTGAAGTGGAGAGGAGTGAAGTGAAGTGGAGAGGAGTAAAACGGAGTGGAGTGGAATGGAGTGGAGTGGAGTGGAGTGGAGTGGAGTGGAGTGGAGTGGAGTAGAGTGGAGGGGAGTGGAGTGGAGTGGAGTGCAGTGGAGTGGAGTGCAGTGGAGTGGAGTGGAGTGCAGTGGAGTGGAGTGGACAGGATTAAAACGGAGTGGAGTGGAGTGGTGTGGAGTGGAGTGGAGTGGAGTGGAGTGGAGTGGAGTGGAGTGGAGTGGAGTGGAGAGGAGTGGAGTGGAGAGGAGAGGAGTAAAACGGAGTGGAGTGGAGTGGAGTGGAGTGGAGTGGAGTGGAGTGGAGTGGAGTGGAGTGGAGTGGAGTGGAGTGGAGTGGAGTGGAGTGAGTGGAGTTGAGTGGAGAGGAGTGGAGTGGAGAGGAGTAAAACGGAGTGGAGTGGAGTGGAGTGGAGTGGAGTGGAGTGGAGTGGAGTGGAGTGGAGTGGAGTGGAGTAAAACGGAGTGGAGTGGAGTGGAGAGGAGTGAAGTGAAGTGGAGAGGAGTAAAACGGAGTGGAGTGGAATGGAGTGGAGTGGAGTGGAGTGGTGTGGAGTAAAACGGAGTGGAGTGAAGTGGAGTGGAGTGAAGTGAAGTGGAGAGGAGTAAAACGGAGTGGAGTGGAATGGAGTGGAGTGGAGTGGAGTGGAGTGGAGTGGAGTGGAGTGGAGTGGAGTGGAGTGGAGTGGAGAGGAGTGAAGTGGAGAGGAGTGGAGAGGTGTGGTGTGGAGAGGTTTCGTGTGGAGTATAGTGGTGTTGAGTGGAGAGTAGTAAAGTGGTGTGGAGTGGAGTGAAGTGGAGTGGCGTGGAGTGGAGTGGAGTGGAGAGGAGTAAAACGGATAGGAGTGGAGTGGAGTGGAGTGGAGTGGAGTGGAGTGGAGTGGAGTGGAGAGGAGAGGAGTTGAGTGGAGAGGAGTAAAACGGAGTGGAGTGGTGTGGAGTGGAGAGGTGTGGTGTGGAGAGGTTTGGTGTGGAGTATAGTGGTGTTGAGTGGAGAGTAGTAAAGTGGTGTGGAGTGGAGTGGAGTGGAGTGGAGTGGAGTGGTGTAGCGTGGGGTGGAGTGGAGAGGAGCGGAGTGCAGTGGAGTGCAGTGGAGTGCAGTGGAGTGGAGTGGAGTGGAGTGCAGTGGAGTGGAGTGGAGTGGAGTAGAGTAGAGTGGAGTGGAGTGGAGTGGAGTGCAGTGGAGTGGAGTGGAGTGGAGTGCAGTGGAGTGGAGTGGAGTGGAGTAGAGTAGAGTGGAGTGGAGTGGAGTGGAGTGGAGTGGAGTGGAGTGGAGTGGAGTGGAGTGGAGTGGAGTGGAGTGGAGTGGAGTGGAGTGGAGTGGAGAGGAGTGAAGTGGAGAGGAGTGGAGAGGTGTGGTGTGGAGAGGTTTCGTGTGGAGTATAGTGGTGTTGAGTGGAGAGTAGTAAAGTGGTGTGGAGTGGAGTGAAGTGGAGTGGCGTGGAGTGGAGTGGAGTGGAGAGGAGTAAAACGGATAGGAGTGGAGTGGAGTGGAGTGGAGTGGAGTGGAGTGGAGTGGAGTGGAGTGGAGTGGAGTGGAGTGGAGTGGAGTGGAGTGGAGTGGAGTGGAGTGGAGTGGAGAGGAGAGGAGTTGAGTGGAGAGGAGTAAAACGGAGTGGAGTGGTGTGGAGTGGAGAGGTGTGGTGTGGAGAGGTTTTGTGTGGAGTATAGTGGTGTTGAGTGGAGAGTAGTAAAGTGGTGTGGAGTGGAGTGGAGTGGAGTGGAGTGGAGTGGTGTAGCGTGGGGTGGAGTGGAGAGGAGCGGAGTGCAGTGGAGTGCAGTGGAGTGCAGTGGAGTGGAGTGGAGTGGAGTGCAGTGGAGTGGAGTGGAGTGGAGTAGAGTAGAGTGGAGTGGAGTGGAGTGGAGTGCAGTGGAGTGGAGTGGAGTGGAGTGCAGTGGAGTGGAGTGGAGTGGAGTAGAGTAGAGTGGAGTGGAGTGGAGTGGAGTGGAGTGGAGTGGAGTGGAGTGGAGTGGAGTGGAGTGGAGTGGAGTGGAGTGGAGTGGAGTGGAGAGGTGTGGTGTGGAGTGGAGTGGAGAGGTGTGGAGTGGAGTGGAGTGGAGAGGTGTGGAGTGGAGTGGAGTGGAGTGCAGTGGAGTGGAGTGGAGTGGAGTAGAGTAGAGTGGAGTGGAGTGGAGTGGAGTGGAGTGGAGTGGAGTGGAGTGGAGTGGAGTGGAGTGGAGTGGAGTGGAGTGGAGAGGTGTGGTGTGGAGTGGAGTGGAGAGGTGTGGAGTGGAGTGGAGTGGAGTGGAGTGGAGTGGAGTGGAGAGGTGTGGTGTTGAGTGGAGTTGAGTGGAGGGGAGTGGAGTGGAGAAGAGTGGAGTGGACTGGAGTGGATTGGAGTGGAGTGGAGTGGAGTGGAGAGGTGTGGAGTGGAGTGGAGTGGAGTGGAGTGGAGTGGAGTGGAGTGGAGTGGAGTGGAGTGGAGTGGAGTGGAGTGGAGTGGAGAGGAGTGGAGTGGAGAGGAGAGGAGAGGAGTAAAACGGAGTGGAGTGGAGTGGAGTGGAGTGGAGTGCAGTGGAGTGGAGTGGAGAGGAGTAAAACGGAGTGGAGTGGAGTGGAGTGGAGTGGAGTGGAGTGGAGTGGAGTGGAGTGGAGTGGAGTGGAGTGGAGTGGAGTGGAGTGGAGGGGTGTGGAGTGGAGTGGAGTGGAGTGGAGTGGAAAGGAGTGGAGTGGAGTGGAGTGGAGTGGAGTGGAGTGGAGTGGAGTGGAGTGGAGTGGAGTGGAGTGGAGAGGAGTGGAGTGGAGAGGAGTAAAACGGAGTGGAGTGGAGTGGTGTGGAGTGGAGTGGAGTGGAGTGGAGAGGAGTGGAGTGGAGTGGAGTGGAGTGGAGGGGTGTGTTATGGAGTGGAGTGGAGTAGAGTGGAGTGGAGAGGTGTGGTGTGGAGTGGAGTGGAGTGGAGTGGAGTGGAGTGGAGTGGAGTGGACTGGAGTGGAGTGGAGTGGAGTGGAGAGGAGTGGAGTGGAGAGGAGTAAAACGGAGTGGACTGGAGTGGAGTGGAGTGGAGTGGAGTGGAGTGGAGTGGAGTGGAGTGGAGTGGAGTGGAGTGGAGAGGAGTGGAGTGGAGTGGAGTGGAGTGGAGTGGAGTGGAGGGGTGTGGTATGGAGTGGAGTGGAGTGGAGTGGAGGGGTGTGGTATGGAGTGGAGTGGAGTGGAGTAGAGTGGAGTGGAGAGGTGTGGTGTGGAGTGGAGTGGAGTGGAGTGGAGTGGAGTGGAGTGGACTTGAGTGGAGTGCAGTGGAGTGGAGTGGAGTGCAGTAGAGTGCAGTGGAGTGCAGTGGAGTGGAGTGGAGTGGAGTGGAGTGGAGTGGAGTGGAGTGGAGTGGAGTGGAGTGGAGTGGAGTGGAGTGGAGTGGAGTAGAGAGGTGTGGAGTGGAGTGGAGAGGTGTGGAGTGGAGTGCAGTGGAGAGGAGTGCAGTGGAGTGGAGTGGAGTGGAGAGGAGTGGAGTGGAGAGGAGTAAAACGGAGTGGAGTGGAGTGGAGTGGAGTGGAGTGGAGTGGAGTGGAGTGGAGTGGAGTGGAGTGGAGTGGAGTGGAGTGGAGTGGAGTGGAGTTGAGTGGAGAGGAGTGGAGTGGAGAGGAGTGGAGAGGTGTAGTGTGGAGAGGTTGGGTGCGGAGTATAGTGGTGTTGAGTGGAGAGTAGTAAAGTAGTGTGGAGTGGAGTGAGTGGAGTGGAGTGGAGTGGAGTGGAGAGGAGTGGAGTGGAGTGGAGTGGACAGGAGTGGAGTGGAGTGGAGTGGAGTGGAGTGGACAGGAGTGGAGTGGAGTGGAGTGGAGTGGAGTGGATTGGAGAGGAGTGGAGAGGTGTAGTGTGGAGAGGTTGGGTGCGGAGTATAGTGGTGTTGAGTGGAGAGTAGTAAAGTAGTGTGGAGTGGAGTGGAGTGGAGTGGAGTGGAGTGGAGTGGAGTGGTGTGGTGTGGAGTGGAGTGGAGTGGAGTGGAGTGGAGAGGAGTGGAGAGGTGTAGTGTGGAGAGGTTTGGTGCGGAGTATAGTGGTATTGAGTGGAGAGTAGTAAAGTAGTGTGGAGTGGAGTGGAGTGGAGTGGAGTGGAGTGGAGTGGAGTGGAGTGGAGTGGAGTGGAGAGGAGTGGAGAGGTGTAGTGTGGAGAGGTTTGGTGCGGAGTATAGTGGTGTTGAGTGGAGAGTAGTAAAGTAGTGTGGAGTGGAGTGGAGTGGAGTGGAGTGGAGTGGAGTGGAGTGGAGTGGAGTGGAGTGGAGTGGAGTGGAGTGGAGTGGAGTGGAGTGGTGTAGCGTGGGGTGGAGTTGAGAGGAGCGGAGTGCAGTGGAGTGCAGTGGAGTGCAGTGGAGTGGAGTGGAGTGGAGTGGAGTGGAGTGGAGTGGAGTGGAGTGGAGTAGAGTAGAGTGGAGTGGAGAGGTGTGGAGTGGAGTGGAGTGGAGCGGAGTGCAGTGGAGTGCAGTGGAGTGGAGTAGAGAAAAGTGGAGTGGAGTGGAGTGGACTGGAGTGGAGTGGAGTGGAGTGGAGTGGAGTGGAGTGGAGTGGAGTGGAGAGGTGTGGTGTTGAGTGGAGTTGAGTGGAGGGGAGTGGAGTGGAGTGGAGTGGAGTGGAGTGGAGTGGAGTGGACTGGAGTGGAGTGGAGTGGAGTGGAGTGGAGAGGTGTGGAGTGGAGTGGAGTGGAGTGGAGTGGAGTGGAGTGGAGTGGAGTGGAGTGGAGTGGAGTGGAGTGGAGTGGAGTGGAGTGGAGAGGAGTGGAGTGGAGTGGAGTGGAGAGGAGTGGAGAGGAGTAAAACGGAGTGGAGTGGAGTGGAGTGGAGTGGAGTGGAGTGGAGTGGAGTGGAGTGGAGTGGAGTGGAGTGGAGTGGAGTGGAGTGGAGTGGAGTGGAGTGGAGTAGAGAGGTGTGGAGTGGAGTGGAGAGGTGTGGAGTGGAGTGCAGTGGAGAGGAGTGCAGTGGAGTGGAGTGGAGAGGAGTGGAGTGGAGAGGAGTAAAACGGAGTGGAGTTGAGTGGAGTGGAGTGGAGTGGAGTGGAGTTGAGTGGAGAGGAGTGGAGTGGAGAGGAGTAAAACGGAGTGGACTGGAGTGGAGTGGAGTGGAGTGGAGTGGAGTGGAGTGGAGTGGAGTGGAGGGGTGTGGTATGGAGTGGAGTGGAGTGGAGTGGAGTGGAGGGGTGTGGTATGGAGTGGAGTGGAGTGGAGTAGAGTGGAGTGGAGAGGTGTGGTGTGGAGTGGAGTGGAGTGGAGTGGAGTGGAGTGGAGTGGAGTGGAGTGGAGTGGAGTGGAGTGCAGTGGAGTGCAGTGGAGTGGAGTGGAGTGGAGTGGAGTGGAGTGGAGTGGAGTGGAGTAGAGAGGTGTGGAGTGGAGTGGAGAGGTGTGGAGTGGAGTGCAGTGGAGAGGAGTGCAGTGGAGTGGAGTGGAGTGGCGAGGAGTGGAGTGGAGAGGAGTAAAACGGAGTGGAGTTGAGTGGAGTGGAGTGGAGTGGAATGGAGTGGAGTGGAGTGGAGTGGAGTTGAGTGGAGTGGAGTGGAGTGGAGAGGAGTGGAGTGGAGAGGAGTGGAGAGGAGTGGAGTGGAGTGGAGTGGAGTGGAGTGGAGTGGAGTGGAGTGGAGTGGAGTGGAGTGGAGTGGAGTGGAGTGGAGTGGAGAGGAGTGGAGTGGAGAGGAGTAAAACGGAGTGGAGTGGAGTGGAGTGGAGTGGAGTGGAGTGGAGTGGAGTGGAGTGGAGTGGAGTGGAGGGGAGGGGAGGGGAGGGGAGTGGTATGGAGTGGAGTGGAGTAGAGTTGAGTGGAGAGGTGTGGTGTGGAGTGGAGTGGAGTGGAGTGGAGTGGAGTGGAGTGGAGTGGAGTGGAGTGGAGTGGAGAGGAGTGGAGTGGAGAGGAGTAAAACGGAGTGGACTGGAGTGGAGTGGAGTGGAGTGGAGTGGAGTGGAGTGGAGTGGAGTGGAGTGGAGTGGAGTGGAGAGGAGTGGAGTGGAGTGGAGTGGAGGGGTGTGGTATGGAGTGGAGTGGAGTGGAGTGGAGTGGAGTGGAGTGGAGGGGTGTTGTATGGAGTGGAGTGGAGTGGAGTAGAGTGGAGTGGAGTAGAGTGGAGGGGAGAGGTGAGATGTGGAGTGGAGTGGAGTGGAGTGGAGAGGTGTGGTGTGGTGTGGACTGGAGTGAGGTGAAGTGGAGTGGAGTGGAGTAGATTGGAGTGGAGTGGAGTGGAGCGGAGTGCAGTGGAGTGCAGTGGAGTGGAGTGGAGTGGAGTGGAGTGGAGTGGAGTGGAGTGGAGAGGTGTGGTGTTGACTTGAGAGGAGTGGAGTGGAGTGGAGTGGAGTGGAGTGTAGAGGAGTATAGTGGAGAGGAGTAAAACGGAGTGGAGTGGAGTGGAGTGGAGTGGAGTGGAGTGGAGTGGAGTGGAGTGGAGTGGAGTGGAGTGGAGTGGAGTGGAGTGGAGTGGAGTGGAGTGGAGTGGAGTAGAGAGGTGTGGAGTGGAGTGGAGAGGTGTGGAGTGGAGTGCAGTGGAGAGGAGTGCAGTGGAGTGGAGTGGAGAGGAGTGGAGTGGAGAGGAGTAAAACGGAGTGGAGTTGAGTGGAGTGGAGTGGAGTGGAGTGGAGTTGAGTGGAGAGGAGTGGAGTGGAGAGGAGTAAAACGGAGTGGAGTGGAGTGGAGTGGAGTGGAGTGGAGTGGAGTGGAGTTGAGTGGAGAGGAGTGGAGTGGAGAGGAGTAAAACGGAGTGGACTGGAGTGGAGTGGAGTGGAGTGGAGTGGAGTGGAGTGGAGGGGTGTGGTATGGAGTGGAGTGGAGTGGAGTAGAGTGGAGTGGAGAGGTGTGGTGTGGAGTGGAGTGGAGTGGAGTGGAGTGGAGTGGAGTGGAGTGGAGTGGACTTGAGTGGAGTGCAGTGGATTGGAGTGGAGTGCAGTGGAGTGCAGTGGAGTGGAGTGGAGTGGAGTGGAGTGGAGTGGAGTGGAGTGGAGTGGAGTGGAGTGGAGTGGAGTGGAGTGGAGTGGAGTGGAGTGGAGTAGAGAGGTGTGGAGTGGAGTGGAGAGGTGTGGAGTGGAGTGCAGTGGAGAGGAGTGGAGTGGAGTGGAGTGGAGTGGAGTGGAGAGGAGTGGAGTGGAGAGGAGTAAAACGGAGTGGAGTTGAGTGGAGTGGAGTGGAGTGGAATGGAGTGGAGTGGAGTGGAGTGGAGTTGAGTGGAGTGGAGTGGAGTGGAGAGGAGTGGAGTGGAGAGGAGTGGAGAGGTGTGGTGTGGAGAGGTTTCGTGTGGATTATAGTGGTGTTGAGTGGAGAGTAGTAAAGTGGTGTGGAGTGGAGTGAGTGGAGTGGAGTGGAGTGGAGTGGAGAGGAGTGGAGTGGAGTGGAGTGGACAGGAGTGGAGTGGAGTGGAGTGGAGTGGAGTGGAGTGGAGTGGAGTGGAGTGGAGTGGAGTGGAGTAGAGTGGACAGGATTGGAGTGGAGTGGAGTGGAGTGGAGTGGAGTGGAGTGGAGAGGAGTGGAGAGGTGTAGTGTGGAGAGGTTTGGTGCGGAGTATAGTGGTGTTGAGTGGAGAGCAGTAAAGTAGTGTGGAGTGGAGTGGAGTGGAGTGGAGTGGAGTGGAGTGGAGTGGAGTGGAGTGGAGTGGAGTGGAGAGGAGTGAAGAGGTGTAGTGTGGAGAGGTTTGGTGCGGAGTATAGTGGTGTTGAGTGGAGAGTAGTAAAGTAGTGTGGAGTGGAGTGGAGTGGAGTGGAGTGGAGTGGAGTGGAGTGGAGTGGAGTGGAGTGGAGTGGAGTGGAGTGGAGTGGAGTGGTGTAGCGTGGGGTGGAGTGGAGAGGAGCGGAGTGCAGTGGAGTGCAGTGGAGTGGAGTGGAGTGGAGTGGAGTGGAGTGGAGTGGAGTGGAGTAGAGTAGAGTGGAGTGAAGTAGAGTGGAGTGGAGTGGAGTGGAGTGGAGTGGAGAGGTGTGGTGTGGAGTGGAGTGGAGAGGTGTGGAGTGGAGTGGAGTGGAGAGGTGTGGAGTGGAGTGGAGTGGAGTGGAGTGGAGTGGAGTGGAGTGGAGTGGAGTGGAGAGGTGTGGAGTGGAGCGGAGTGCAGTGGAGTGCAGTGGAGTGGAGTAGAGAAAAGTGGAGTGGAGTGGAGTGGACTGGAGTGGAGTGGAGTGGAGTGGAGTGGAGTGGAGTGGAGTGGAGTGGAGTGGAGTGGAGAGGTGTGGTGTTGAGTGGAGTTGAGTGGAGGGGAGTGGAGTGGAGTGGAGTGGAGTGGAGTGGACTGGAGTGGAGTGGAGTGGAGTGGAGAGGAGTGGAGTGGAGAGGAGAGGAGAGGAGTAAAACGGAGTGGAGTGGAGTGGAGTGGAGTGGAGTGGAGTGAGTGGAGTGGAGTGGAGTGCAGTGGAGTGGAGTGCAGTGGAGTGGAGTGGAGAGGAGTAAAACGGAGTGGAGTGGAGTGGAGTGGAGTGGAGTGGAGTGGAGTGGAGTGGAGTGGAGTGGAGTGGAGTGGAGTGGAGTGGAGTGGAGAGGTGTGGAGTGGAGCGGAGTGCAGTGGAGTGCAGTGGAGTGGAGTAGAGAAAAGTGGAGTGGAGTGGAGTGGACTGGAGTGGAGTGGAGTGGAGTGGAGTGGAGTGGAGAGGTGTGGTGTTGAGTGGAGGGGAGTGGAGTGGAGTGGAGTGGAGTGGAGTGGACTTGAGTGGAGTGGAGTGGAGTGGAGTGGAGTGGAGAGGTGTGGAGTGGAGTGGAGTGGAGTGGAGTGGAGTGGAGTGGAGTGGAGTGGAGTGGAGTGGAGTGGAGTGGAGTGGAGAGGAGTGGAGTGGAGAGGAGAGGAGAGGAGTAAAATGGAGTGGAGTGGAGTGGAGTGGAGTGGAGTGGAGTGGAGTGAGTGGAGTGGAGTGGAGTGCAGTGGAGTGGAGTGCAGTGGAGTGGAGTGGAGAGGAGTAAAACGGAGTGGAGTGGAGTGGAGTGGAGTGGAGTGGAGTGGAGTGGAGTGTTGTGGAGAGGTGTGGAGTGGAGTGGAGTGGAGTGGAGTGGAGTGGAGTGGAGTGGAGAGGATTGGAGTGGAGTGGAGTGGAGAGGAGTGGAGTGGAGTGGAGTGGAGTGGAGTGGAGTGGAGTGGAGTGGAGAGGAGTGGAGTGGAGTGGAGTGGAGTGGAGAGGTGTGGAGTGGTGTGGAGTGGAGTGGAGTGGAGTGGAGTGGAGTGGAGAGGAGTGGAGAGGTGTGGAGTGGAGTGGAGTGGAGTGGAGTGGAGTGGAGTGGAGTGGAGAGGAGTGGAGTGGAGAGGAGAGGAGAGGAGTAAAACGGAGTGGAGTGGAGTGGAGTGGAGTGGAGTGGAGAGGTGTGGAGTGGAGCGGAGTGCAGTGGAGTGCAGTGGAGTGGAGTAGAGAAAAGTGGAGTGGAGTGGAGTGGACTGGAGTGGAGTGGAGTGGAGTGGAGAGGTGTGGTGTTGAGTGGAGTTGAGTGGAGGGGGGAGTGGAGTGGAGTGGAGTGGAGTGGAGTGGACTGGAGTGGAGTGGAGTGGAGTGGAGTGGAGTGGAGTGGAGTGGAGTGGAGTGGAGTGGAGAGGTGTGGAGTGGAGTGGAGTGGAGTGGAGTGGAGTGGAGTGGAGTGGAGTGGAGAGGAGTGGAGTGGAGAGGAGAGGAGAGGAGTAAAACGGAGTGGAGTGGAGTGGAGTGGAGTGGAGTGAGTGGAGTGGAGTGGAGTGCAGTGGAGTGGAGTGCAGTGGAGTGGAGTGGAGAGGAGTAAAACGGAGTGGAGTGGAGTGGAGTGGAGTGGAGTGGAGTGGAGTGGAGTGGAGTGGAGTGGAGTGGAGTGCAGTGGAGTGGAGTGGAGTGCAGTGGAGTGGAGTGGAGTGGAGAGGAGTAAAACGGAGTGGAGTGGAGTGGAGTGGAGTGGAGTGGAGTGGAGTGGAGTGGAGTGGAGTGGAGTGGAGTGGAGTGGAGAGGTGTGGAGTGGAGTGGAGTGGAGTGGAGTGGAGTGGAGTGGAGTGGAGTGGAGTGTGAGAGGAGTGGAGTGGAGTGGAGTGGAGAGGAGTGGAGTGGAGTGGAGTGGAGTGGAGTGGAGTGGAGTGGAGGGGAGTGGTATGGAGTGGAGTGGAGTAGAGTGGAGTGGAGAGGTGTGGTGTGGAGTGGAGTGGAGTGGAGTGGAGTGGAGTGGAGTGGAGTGGAGTGGAGTGGAGTGGAGTGGAGTGGAGAGGAGTGGAGTGGAGAGGAGTAAAACGGAGTGGACTGGAGTGGAGTGGAGTGGAGTGGAGTGGAGTGGAGTGGAGTGGAGTGGAGTGGAGTGGAGTGGAGAGGAGTAAAACGGAGTGGAGTGGAGTGGAGTGGAGTGGAGTGGAGTGGAGTGGAGTGGAGTGGAGTGGAGTGGAGTGGAGTGGAGTGGAGAGGTGTGGAGTGGAGTGGAGTGGAGAGGTGTGGAGTGGAGTGGAGTGGAGTGGAGTGGAGTGGAGTGGAGTGGAGAGGAGTGGAGTGGAGTGGAGTGGAGTGGAGTGGAGTGGAGTGGAGTGGAGTGGAGTGGAGTGGAGTGGAGTGGAGTGGAGAGGAGTGGAGTGGAGAGGAGTAAAACGGAGTGGAGTGGAGTGGAGTGGAGTGGAGTGGAGTGGAGTGGAGTGGAGTGGAGGGGAGGGGAGGGGAGGGGAGTGGTATGGAGTGGAGTGGAGTAGAGTGGAGTGGAGAGGTGTGGTGTGGAGTGGAGTGGAGTGGAGTGGAGTGGAGTGGAGTGGAGTGGAGTGGAGTGGAGTGGAGTGGAGTGGAGTGGAGAGGAGTGGAGTGGAGAGGAGTAAACGGAGTGGACTGGAGTGGAGTGGAGTGGAGTGGAGTGGAGTGGAGTGGAGTGGAGTGGAGTGGAGTGGAGTGGAGTGGAGTGGAGAGGAGTGGAGTGGAGTGGAGTGGAGGGGTGTGTTATGGAGTGGAGTGGAGTGGAGTGGAGTGGAGGGGTGTGGTACGGAGTGGAGTGGAGTGGAGTAGAGTGGAGTGGAGTAGAGTGGAGTGGAGAGGTGTGATGTGGAGTGGAGTGGAGTGGAGTGGAGTGGACAGGTGTGGTGTGGTGTGGACTGGAGTGAGGTGAAGTGGACTGGAGTGGAGTAGATTGGAGTGGAGTGGAGTGGAGCGGAGTGCAGTGGAGTGCAGTGGAGTGGAGTGGAGTGGAGTGGAGTGGAGAGGTGTGGTGTTGACTTGAGAGGAGTGGAGTGGAGTGGAGTGGAGTGTAGAGGAGTATAGTGGAGAGGAGTAAACGGAGTGGAGTGGAGTGGAGTGGAGTGGAGTGGAGTGGAGTAGATTGGAGTGGAGTGGAGTGGAGCGGAGTGCAGTGGAGTGCAGTGGAGTGGAGTGGAGTGGAGTGGAGTGGAGAGGTGTGGTGTTGACTTGAGAGGAGTGGAGTGGAGTGGAGTGGAGTGTAGAGGAGTATAGTGGAGAGGAGTAAAACGGAGTGGAGTGGAGTGGAGTGGAGTGGAGTGGAGTGGTGTGGTGTTGAGTGGAGTGGAGAGGTGTGGAGTGGAGTGGAGAGGTGTGGAGTGGAGTGGTGTGGAGTGGAGTGGAGTAGTGGAGTGGAGAGTATTAAAACGGAGTGGAGTGGTGTGGAGTAGAGTGGAGTGGAGTGGAGTGGAGTGGAGTGGAGGGGAGTGGAGTGGAGTGGAGCGGAGTGGAGTGGAGTGGAGAGGTGTGGAGTGGAGTGGAGTGGAGTGGAGTGGAGTGGAGTGGAGTGGAGTGGAGTGGAGCGGAGTGCAGTGGAGTGCAGTGGAGTGGAGTGGAGCGGAGTGGAGTGGAGTGGAGTGGAGTGGAGAGGTGTTCTGTGGAGTGGAGTGGAGAGGTGTGGAGTGGAGTGGAGAGGTGTGGAGTGGAGTGGAGTGGAGAGGTGTGGAGTGGAGTGGAGTGGAGTGGAGTGGAGAGGAGTGGAGTGGAGTGGAGTGGAGAGGTGTGGTGTGGAGTGGAGTGAAGAGGTGTGGAGTGGAGTGGAGTGGAGTGGAGTGGAGCGGAGTGCAGTGGAGTGCAGTGGAGTGGAGTGGAGTGGAGTGGAGTTGAGTGGAGTGGAGTGGAGTGGAGTGGAGTGGAGTGGAGTGGAGTGGAGTGGAGTGGAGAGGAGTGGAGTGGAGTGGAGTGGAGGGGTGTGGTATGGAGTGGAGTGGAGTGGAGTGGAGTGGAGTGGAGTGGAGTGGAGAGGTGTGGTATGGAGTGGAGTGGAGTGGAGTAGAGAGGAGTGGAGAGGTGTGATGTGGAGTGGAGTGGAGTGGAGTGGAGTGGACTTGAGTGGAGTGCAGTGGAGTGGAGTGGAGTGGTGTGGAGTAGAGTGGAGTGGAGTGGAGTGGAGTGGAGTGGAGTGGAGTGGAGGGGAGTGGAGTGGAGTGGAGCGGAGTGGAGTGGAGTGGAGAGGTGTGGAGTGGAGTGGAGTGGAGTGGAGTGGAGTGGAGTGGAGTGGAGCGGAGTGCAGTGGAGTGCAGTGGAGTGGAGTGGAGCGGAGTGGAGTGGAGTGGAGTGGAGTGGAGTGGAGAGGTGTTCTGTGGAGTGGAGTGGAGAGGTGTGGAGTGGAGTGGAGAGGTGTGGAGTGGAGTGGAGTGGAGAGGTGTGGAGTGGAGTGGAGTGGAGTGGAGTGGAGAGGAGTGGAGTGGAGTGGAGTGGAGAGGTGTGGTGTGGAGTGGAGTGAAGAGGTGTGGAGTGGAGTGGAGTGGAGTGGAGTGGAGCGGAGTGCAGTGGAGTGCAGTGGAGTGGAGTGGAGTGGAGTGGAGTTGAGTGGAGTGGAGTGGAGTGGAGTGGAGTGGAGTGGAGTGGAGTGGAGTGGAGAGGAGTGGAGTGGAGTGGAGTGGAGGGGTGTGGTATGGAGTGGAGTGGAGTGGAGTGGAGTGGAGTGGAGTGGAGTGGAGAGGTGTGGTATGGAGTGGAGTGGAGTGGAGTAGAGTGGAGTGGAGAGGTGTGATGTGGAGTGGAGTGGAGTGGAGTGGAGTGGACTTGAGTGGAGTGCAGTGGAGTGGACTGGAGTGCAGTGGAGTGCAGTGGAGTGCAGTTGAGTGGAGTGGAGTGGAGTGGAGTGGAGTGGAGTGGAGTGGAGTGGAGTGGAGTGGAGTGGAGTGGAGGGGTGTGGAATGGAGTGGAGTGGAGTGGAGTGGAGGGGTGTGGTATGGAGTGGAGTGGAGTGGAGTGGAGTGGAGTGGAGAGGTGTGGTGTGGAGTGGAGTGGAGTGGAGTGGAGTGGAGTGGAGTGGAGTGGAGTGGAGTGGAGTGGAGTGCAGTGGAGTGGAGTGGAGTGCAGTGGAGTGCAGTGGAGTGCAGTGGAGTGCAGTGGAGTGGAGTGGAGTGGAGTGGAGTGGAGTGGAGTGGAGTGGAGTGGAGTGGAGTGGAGTGGAGTGGAGTGGAGTAGAGAGGTGTGGAGTGGAGTGGAGAGGTGTGGAGTGGAGTGCAGTGGAGAGGAGTGCAGTGGAGTGGAGTGGAGTGGAGTGTAGAGGAGTATAGTGGAGAGGAGAAAAACGGAGTGGAGTGGAGTGGAGTGGAGTGGAGTGGAGTGGAGTGGAGTGGAGTGGAGTGGAGTGGAGTGGAGTGGAGTGGAGTGGAGTGGAGTGGAGTGGAGTGGAGTGGAGAGGTGTGGTGTTGAGTGGAGTGGAGAGGTGTGGAGTGGAGTGGAGAGGTTGTGGAGTGGAGTGGTGTGGAGTGGAGTGGAGTAGTGGAGTGGAGAGTATTAAACTGGAGTGGAGTGGTGTGGAGTAGAGTGGAGTGGCAGTAGGAGTGGAGTGGAGAGGAGGGGAGTGAGTGGAGTGGAGCGGAGTGGAGTGGAGTGGAGAGGTGTGGAGTGGAGTGGAGTAGGAGTGGAGTGGAGTGGAGTGGGTGGAGTGGGCGGAGTGAGTGGTGTGCAGTGGAGTGGAGTGGAGGGAGTGGAGTGGAGTGGATGGAGTGGAGTGGAGAGGTGTTGTGTGGAGTGGAGTGGCGAGGTGTGGAGTGGAGTGGAGAGGTGTGGATGGAGTGGAGTGGAGAGGTGTGGAGTGGAGTGGAGTGGAGTGGAGTGGAGTGGAGTGTGAGTGGAGTGGAAGGTGGAGTGGAGTGGAGTGGGTGGCAGTGGAGTGGAGTGAGAGGAGTGAGTGGAGAGGAGTGGAGTGGAGTGGAGTGGAGAGGTGTGGTGTGGAGTGGAGAGAGAGGTGATGGAGTGGAGTGGAGTGGAGTGGAGTGGAGTGGAGCGGAGTGGAGTGGAGTGGAGTGGAGCGGAGTGCAGTGGAGTGCAGTGGAGTGGAGTGGGTGGAGTGGAGTTGAGAGGAGTGGCGTGGAGTGGAGTGGGTGGAGCTGGTGTGGTGTGGAGTGGAGTGGAGAGGTTGTGGAGTGGAGTGGAGTGTAGAGGTGGAGTGGAGTGGAGTGGAGTGGAGTGGGAGGCTTTAGTGGGAGTGGAGTGGAGTGGAGTGGAGTGGAGTGGAGAGGTGTGGAGTGGACTGGAGTGAAGTGAAGTGGAGTGGAGTGGAGTAGAGTGGAGTGGAGTGGAGTGGAGCGGAGTGGATTGGAGTGGAGTGGAGTGGAGTAGAGTGGAGTGGAGTAGAGTGGAGTGGAGAGGTGTGATGTGGAGTGGAGTGGAGTGGAGTGGACAGGTGTGGTGTGGTGTGGACTGGAGTGAGGTGAAGTGGACTGGAGTGGAGTAGATTGGAGTGGAGTGGAGTGGAGCGGAGTGCAGTGGAGTGCAGTGGAGTGGAGTGGAGTGGAGTGGAGTGGAGAGGTGTGGTGTTGACTTGAGAGGAGTGGAGTTGAGTGGAGTGGAGTGTAGAGGAGTATAGTGGAGAGGAGTAAAACGGAGTGGAGTGGAGTGGAGTGGAGTGGAGTGGAGTGGAGTGAGTGGTGTGGTGTTGAGTGGAGTGGAGAGGTGTGGAGTGAGTGGAGAGGTGTGGAGTGGAGTGGTGTGGAGTGGAGTGGAGTAGTGGAGTGGAGAGTATTAAAACGGAGTGGAGTGGTGTGGAGTAGAGTGGAGTGGAGTGGAGTGGAGTGGAGTGGAGGGGAGTGGAGTGGAGTGGAGCGGAGTGGAGTGGAGTGGAGAGGTGTGGAGTGGAGTGGAGTGGAGTGGAGTGGAGTGGAGCGGAGTGCAGTGGAGTGCAGTGGAGTGGAGTGGAGCGGAGTGGAGTGGAGTGGAGTGGAGTGGAGTGGAGTGGAGTGGAGTGGAGAGGTGTTCTGTGGAGTGGAGTGGAGAGGTGTGGAGTGGAGTGGAGAGGTGTGGAGTGGAGTGGAGTGGAGAGGTGTGGAGTGGAGTGGAGTGGAGTGGAGTGGAGAGGAGTGGAGTGGAGTGGAGTGGAGAGGTGTGGTGTGGAGTGGAGTGAAGAGGTGTGGAGTGGAGTGGAGTGGAGTGGAGTGGAGCGGAGTGCAGTGGAGTGCAGTGGAGTGGAGTGGAGTGGAGTGGAGTTGAGTGGAGTGGAGTGGAGTGGAGTGGAGTGGAGTGGAGTGGAGTGGAGTGGAGAGGAGTGGAGTGGAGTGGAGTGGAGGGGTGTGGTATGGAGTGGAGTGGAGTGGAGTGGAGTGGAGTGGAGTGGAGTGGAGAGGTGTGGTATGGAGTGGAGTGGAGTGGAGTAGAGTGGAGTGGAGAGGTGTGATGTGGAGTGGAGTGGAGTGGAGTGGAGTGGACTTGAGTGGAGTGCAGTGGAGTGGACTGGAGTGCAGTGGAGTGCAGTTGAGTGGAGTGGAGTGGAGTGGAGTGGAGTGGAGTGGAGTGGAGTGGAGTGGAGTGGAGTGGAGTGGAGTGGAGTGGAGTGGAGTGGAGTAGAGAGGTGTGGAGTGGAGTGGAGAGGTGTGGAGTGGAGTGCAGTGGAGAGGAGTGCAGTGGAGTGGAGTGGAGAGGAGTGGAGTTGAGAGGAGTAAAACGGAGTGGAGTTGAGTGGAGTGGAGTGGAGTGGAGTGGAGTTGAGTGGAGAGGAGTGGAGTGGAGAGGAGTAAAACGGAGTGGACTGGAGTGGAGTGGAGTGGAGTGGAGTGGAGTGGAGTGGAGGGGTGTGGTATGGAGTGGAGTGGAGTGGAGTGGAGGGGTGTGGTATGGAGTGGAGTGGAGTGGAGTGGAGTGGAGTGGAGAGGTGTGGTGTGGAGTGGAGTGGAGTGGAGTGGAGTGGAGTGGAGTGGAGTGGAGTGGAGTGGAGTGGAGTGGAGTGGAGTGCAGTGGAGTGGAGTGCAGTGCAGTGGAGTGGAGTGGAGTGGAGTGGAGTGGAGTGGAGTGGAGTGGAGTGGAGTGGAGTGGAGTGGAGTGGAGTGGAGTGGAGTGGAGTGGAGTGGAGTAGAGAGGTGTGGAGTGGAGTGGAGAGGTGTGGAGTGGAGTGCAGTGGAGAGGAGTGCAGTGGAATGGAGTGGAGTGGAGTGTAGAGGAGTATAGTGGAGAGGAGAAAAACGGAGTGGAGTGGAGTGGAGTGGAGTGGAGTGGAGTGGAGTGGAGTGGAGTGGAGTGGAGTGGAGTGGAGTGGAGTGGAGTGGAGAGGTGTGGTGTTGAGTGGAGTGGAGAGGTGTGGAGTGGAGTGGAGAGGTGTGGAGTGGAGTGGAGTGGAGTGGAGTGGAGTAGTGGAGTGGAGAGTATTAAAACGGAGTGGAGTGGTGTGGAGTAGAGTGGAGTGGAGTGGAGTGGAGTGGAGTGGAGTGGAGGGGAGTGGAGTGGAGTGGAGCGGAGTGGAGTGGAGTGGAGAGGTGTGGAGTGGAGTGGAGTGGAGTGGAGTGGAGTGGAGTGGAGTGGAGTGGAGTGGAGTGGAGCGGAGTGCAGTGGAGTGCAGTGGAGTGGAGTGGAGCGGAGTGGAGTGGAGTGGAGTGGAGTGGAGTGGAGTGGAGAGGTGTTGTGTGGAGTGGAGTGGAGAGGTGTGGAGTGGAGTGGAGAGGTGTGGATTGGAGTGGAGTGGAGAGGTGTGGAGTGGAGTGGAGTGGAGTGGAGTGGAGTGGAGTGGAGTGGAGAGGAGTGGAGTGGAGTGGAGTGGAGAGGTGTGGTGTGGAGTGGAGTGAAGAGGTGTGGAGTGGAGTGGAGTGGAGTGGAGTGGAGTGGAGCGGAGTGGAGTGGAGTGGAGTGGAGCGGAGTGCAGTGGAGTGCAGTGGAGTGGAGTGGAGTGGAGTGGAGTTGAGTGGAGTGGAGTGGAGTGGAGTGGAGTGGAGAGGTGTGGTGTGGAGTGGAGTGGAGAGGTGTGGAGTGGAGTGGAGTGGAGAGGTGTGGAGTGGAGTGGAGTGGAGTGGAGTGGAGTGGAGTGGAGTGGAGTGGAGAGGTGTGGAGTGGACTGGAGTGAAGTGAAGTGGAGTGGAGTGGAGTAGAGTGGAGTGGAGTGGAGTGGAGCGGAGTGGATTGGAGTGGAGTGGAGTGGAGAGGTGTGGTGTTGAGTGGAGTAGAGTGGAGGGGAGTGGAGTGGAGTGGAGTGCAGTGGAGTGGAGTGCAGTGGAGTGGAGTGGAGTGCAGTGGAGTGGAGTGGACAGGATTAAAACGGAGTGGAGTGGAGTGGAGTGGAGTGGAGTGGAGTGGAGTGGGGTGGAGTGGAGTGGAATGGAGAGGAGTGGAGTGGAGAGGAGAGGAGTAAAACGGAGTGGAGTGGAGTGGAGTGGAGTGGAGTGGAGTGGAGTGGAGTGGAGTGGAGTGAGTGGAGTTGAGTGGAGAGGAGTGGAGTGGAGAGGAGTAAAACGGAGTGGAGTGGAGTGGAGTGGAGTGGAGTGGAGTGGAGTGGAGTAAAACGGAGTGGAGTGGAGTGGAGAGGAGTGAAGTGAAGTGGAGAGGAGTAAAACGGAGTGGAGTGGAATGGAGTGGAGTGGAGTGGAGTGGATTAAAACGGAGTGGAGTGGAGTGGAGTGGAGTGGAGTGGAGTGGAGTGGAGTGGAGTGGAGTGGGGTGGAGTGGAGTGGAATGGAGAGGAGTGGAGTGGAGAGGAGAGGAGTAAAACGGAGTGGAGTGGAGTGGAGTGGAGTGGAGTGGAGTGGAGTGGAGTGAGTGGAGTTGAGTGGAGAGGAGTGGAGTGGAGAGGAGTAAAACGGAGTGGAGTGGAGTGGAGTGGAGTGGAGTGGAGTGGAGTGGAGTAAAACGGAGTGGAGTGGAGTGGAGAGGAGTGAAGTGAAGTGGAGAGGAGTAAAACGGAGTGGAGTGGAATGGAGTGGAGTGGAGTGGAGTGGAGTAAAACGGAGTGGAGTGAAGTGGAGAGGAGTGAAGTGAAGTGGAGAGGAGTAAAACGGAGTGGAGTGGAATGGAGTGGAGTGGAGTGGAGTGGAGTGGAGAGGAGTGGAGTGGAGTGGAGTGGAGTGGAGTGGAGTGGAGTGGAGTGGAGTGGAGTGGAGTGGAGTGGAGTGGAGTGGAGAGGAGTGGAGTGGAGAGGAGTAAAACGGAGTGGAGAGGAGTGGAGTGGAGTGGAGTGGAGTGGAGGGGTGTGGTATGGAGTGGAGTGGAGTAGAGTGGAGTGGAGAGGTGTGGTGTGGAGTGGAGTGGAGTGGAGTGGAGTGGAGTGGAGTGGAGTGGACTGGAGTGGAGTGGAGTGGAGTGGAGAGGAGTGGAGTGGAGAGGAGTAAAACGGAGTGGACTGGAGTGGAGTGGAGTGGAGTGGAGTGGAGTGGAGTGGAGTGGAGTGGAGTGGAGTGGAGTGGAGTGGAGAGGAGTGGAGTGGAGTGGAGTGGAGTGGAGTGGAGTGGAGGGGTGTGGTATGGAGTGGAGTGGAGTGGAGTGGAGGGGTGTGGTATGGAGTGGAGTGGAGTGGAGTAGAGTGGAGTGGAGAGGTGTGGTGTGGAGTGGAGTGGAGTGGAGTGGAGTGGAGTGGAGTGCACTTGAGTGGAGTGCAGTGGAGTGGAGTGGAGTGCAGTAGAGTGCAGTGGAGTGCAGTGGAGTGGAGTGGAGTGGAGTGGAGTGGAGTGGAGTGGAGTGGAGTGGAGTGGAGTGGAGTGGAGTGGAGTGGAGTGGAGTAGAGAGGTGTGGAGTGGAGTGGAGAGGTGTGGAGTGGAGTGCAGTGGAGAGGAGTGCAGTGGAGTGGAGTGGAGTGGAGAGGAGTGGAGTGGAGAGGAGTAAAACGGAGTGGAGTGGAGTGGAGTGGAGTGGAGTGGAGTGGAGTGGAGTGGAGTGGAGTGGAGTGGAGTGGAGTGGAGTGGAGTGGAGTGGAGTTGAGTGGAGAGGAGTGGAGTGGAGAGGAGTGGAGAGGTGTAGTGTGGAGAGGTTGGGTGCGGAGTATAGTGGTGTTGAGTGGAGAGTAGTAAAGTAGTGTGGAGTGGAGTGAGTGGAGTGGAGTGGAGTGGAGTGGAGAGGAGTGGAGTGGAGTGGAGTGGACAGGAGTGGAGTGGAGTGGAGTGGAGTGGAGTGGACAGGAGTGGAGTGGAGTGGAGTGGAGTGGAGTGGAGTGGAGTGGAGTGGAGTGGAGTGGAGTGGAGTGGAGTGGAGAGGAGTGGAGAGGTGTAGTGTGGAGAGGTTGGGTGCGGAGTATAGTGGTGTTGAGTGGAGAGTAGTAAAGTAGTGTGGAGTGGAGTGGAGTGGAGTGGAGTGGAGTGGAGTGGAGTGGTGTGGTGTGGAGTGGAGTGGAGTGGAGTGGAGTGGAGAGGAGTGGAGAGGTGTAGTGTGGAGAGGTTTGGTGCGGAGTATAGTGGTATTGAGTGGAGAGTAGTAAAGTAGTGTGGAGTGGAGTGGAGTGGAGTGGAGTGGAGTGGAGTGGAGTGGAGTGGAGTGGAGTGGAGTGGAGAGGAGTGGAGAGGTGTAGTGTGGAGAGGTTTGGTGCGGAGTATAGTGGTGTTGAGTGGAGAGTAGTAAAGTAGTGTGGAGTGGAGTGGAGTGGAGTGGAGTGGAGTGGAGTGGAGTGGAGTGGAGTGGAGTGGAGTGGAGTGGAGTGGAGTGGTGTAGCGTGGGGTGGAGTTGAGAGGAGCGGAGTGCAGTGGAGTGCAGTGGAGTGCAGTGGAGTGGAGTGGAGTGGAGTGGAGTGCAGTGGAGTGGAGTGGAGTGGAGTAGAGTAGAGTGGAGTGGAGAGGTGTGGAGTGGAGTGGAGTGGAGCGGAGTGCAGTGGAGTGCAGTGGAGTGGAGTAGAGAAAAGTGGAGTGGAGTGGAGTGGACTGGAGTGGAGTGGAGTGGAGTGGAGTGGAGTGGAGTGGAGTGGAGTGGAGAGGTGTGGTGTTGAGTGGAGTTGAGTGGAGGGGAGTGGAGTGGAGTGGAGTGGAGTGGAGTGGAGTGGACTGGAGTGGAGTGGAGTGGAGTGGAGTGGAGAGGTGTGGAGTGGAGTGGAGTGGAGTGGAGTGGAGTGGAGTGGAGTGGAGTGGAGTGGAGTGGAGTGGAGTGGAGTGGAGAGGAGTGGAGTGGAGTGGAGTGGAGAGGAGTGGAGAGGAGTAAAACGGAGTGGAGTGGAGTGGAGTGGAGTGGAGTGGAGTGGAGTGGAGTGGAGTGGAGTGGAGTGGAGTGGAGTGGAGTGGAGTGGAGTGGAGTAGAGAGGTGTGGAGTGGAGTGGAGAGGTGTGGAGTGGAGTGCAGTGGAGAGGAGTGCAGTGGAGTGGAGTGGAGAGGAGTGGAGTGGAGAGGAGTAAAACGGAGTGGAGTTGAGTGGAGTGGAGTGGAGTGGAGTGGAGTTGAGTGGAGAGGAGTGGAGTGGAGAGGAGTAAAACGGAGTGGACTGGAGTGGAGTGGAGTGGAGTGGAGTGGAGTGGAGTGGAGTGGAGTGGAGGGGTGTGGTATGGAGTGGAGTGGAGTGGAGTGGAGTGGAGGGGTGTGGTATGGAGTGGAGTGGAGTGGAGTAGAGTGGAGTGGAGAGGTGTGGTGTGGAGTGGAGTGGAGTGGAGTGGAGTGGAGTGGAGTGGAGTGGAGTGGAGTGGAGTGGAGTGGAGTGCAGTGGAGTGCAGTGGAGTGGAGTGGAGTGGAGTGGAGTGGAGTGGAGTAGAGAGGTGTGGAGTGGAGTGGAGAGGTGTGGAGTGGAGTGCAGTGGAGAGGAGTGCAGTGGAGTGGAGTGGAGTGGCGAGGAGTGGAGTGGAGAGGAGTAAAACGGAGTGGAGTTGAGTGGAGTGGAGTGGAGTGGAATGGAGTGGAGTGGAGTGGAGTGGAGTTGAGTGGAGTGGAGTGGAGTGGAGAGGAGTGGAGTGGAGAGGAGTGGAGAGGAGTGGAGTGGAGTGGAGTGGAGTGGAGTGGAGTGGAGTGGAGTGGAGTGGAGTGGAGTGGAGTGGAGTGGAGTGGAGTGGAGTGGAGAGGAGTGGAGTGGAGTGGAGTGGAGTGGAGTGGAGGGGAGGGGAGGGGAGTGGTATGGAGTGGAGTGGAGTAGAGTTGAGTGGAGAGGTGTGGTGTGGAGTGGAGTGGAGTGGAGTGGAGTGGAGTGGAGTGGAGTGGAGTGGAGTGGAGAGGAGTGGAGTGGAGAGGAGTAAAACGGAGTGGACTGGAGTGGAGTGGAGTGGAGTGGAGTGGAGTGGAGTGGAGTGGAGTGGAGTGGAGTGGAGTGGAGAGGAGTGGAGTGGAGTGGAGTGGAGGGGTGTGGTATGGAGTGGAGTGGAGTGGAGTGGAGTGGAGTGGAGTGGAGTGGAGGGGTGTTGTATGGAGTGGAGTGGAGTGGAGTAGAGTGGAGTGGAGTAGAGTGGAGGGGAGAGGTGAGATGTGGAGTGGAGTGGAGTGGAGTGGAGAGGTGTGGTGTGGTGTGGACTGGAGTGAGGTGAAGTGGAGTGGAGTGGAGTAGATTGGAGTGGAGTGGAGTGGAGCGGAGTGCAGTGGAGTGCAGTGGAGTGGAGTGGAGTGGAGTGGAGTGGAGTGGAGTGGAGAGGTGTGGTGTTGACTTGAGAGGAGTGGAGTGGAGTGGAGTGGAGTGGAGTGTAGAGGAGTATAGTGGAGAGGAGTAAAACGGAGTGGAGTGGAGTGGAGTGGAGTGGAGTGGAGTGGAGTGGAGTGGAGTGGAGTGGAGTGGAGTGGAGTGGAGTGGAGTGGAGTGGAGTGGAGTAGAGAGGTGTGGAGTGGAGTGGAGAGGTGTGGAGTGGAGTGCAGTGGAGAGGAGTGCAGTGGAGTGGAGTGGAGAGGAGTGGAGTGGAGAGGAGTAAAACGGAGTGGAGTTGAGTGGAGTGGAGTGGAGTGGAGTGGAGTTGAGTGGAGAGGAGTGGAGTGGAGAGGAGTAAAACGGAGTGGAGTGGAGTGGAGTGGAGTGGAGTGGAGTTGAGTGGAGAGGAGTGGAGTGGAGAGGAGTAAAACGGAGTGGACTGGAGTGGAGTGGAGTGGAGTGGAGTGGAGTGGAGTGGAGGGGTGTGGTATGGAGTGGAGTGGAGTGGAGTAGAGTGGAGTGGAGAGGTGTGGTGTGGAGTGGAGTGGAGTGGAGTGGAGTGGAGTGGAGTGGAGTGGAGTGGACTTGAGTGGAGTGCAGTGGATTGGAGTGGAGTGCAGTGGAGTGCAGTGGAGTGGAGTGGAGTGGAGTGGAGTGGAGTGGAGTGGAGTGGAGTGGAGTGGAGTGGAGTAGAGAGGTGTGGAGTGGAGTGGAGAGGTGTGGAGTGGAGTGCAGTGGAGAGGAGTGGAGTGGAGTGGAGTGGAGTGGAGTGGAGTGGAGAGGAGTGGAGTGGAGAGGAGTAAAACGGAGTGGAGTTGAGTGGAGTGGAGTGGAGTGGAATGGAGTGGAGTGGAGTGGAGTGGAGTTGAGTGGAGTGGAGTGGAGTGGAGAGGAGTGGAGTGGAGAGGAGTGGAGAGGTGTGGTGTGGAGAGGTTTCGTGTGGATTATAGTGGTGTTGAGTGGAGAGTAGTAAAGTGGTGTGGAGTGGAGTGAGTGGAGTGGAGTGGAGTGGAGTGGAGAGGAGTGGAGTGGAGTGGAGTGGACAGGAGTGGAGTGGAGTGGAGTGGAGTGGAGTGGAGTGGAGTGGAGTGGAGTGGAGTGGAGTGGAGTAGAGTGGACAGGATTGGAGTGGAGTGGAGTGGAGTGGAGTGGAGTGGAGTGGAGAGGAGTGGAGAGGTGTAGTGTGGAGAGGTTTGGTGCGGAGTATAGTGGTGTTGAGTGGAGAGCAGTAAAGTAGTGTGGAGTGGAGTGGAGTGGAGTGGAGTGGAGTGGAGTGGAGTGGAGTGGAGTGGAGTGGAGTGGAGTGGAGTGGAGAGGAGTGAAGAGGTGTAGTGTGGAGAGGTTTGGTGCGGAGTATAGTGGTGTTGAGTGGAGAGTAGTAAAGTAGTGTGGAGTGGAGTGGAGTGGAGTGGAGTGGAGTGGAGTGGAGTGGAGTGGAGTGGAGTGGAGTGGAGTGGAGTGGTGTAGCGTGGGGTGGAGTGGAGAGGAGCGGAGTGCAGTGGAGTGCAGTGGAGTGGAGTGGAGTGGAGTGGAGTGGAGTGGAGTGGAGTAGAGTAGAGTGGAGTGAAGTAGAGTGGAGTGGAGTGGAGTGGAGTGGAGTGGAGAGGTGTGGTGTGGAGTGGAGTGGAGAGGTGTGGAGTGGAGTGGAGTGGAGAGGTGTGGAGTGGAGTGGAGTGGAGTGGAGTGGAGTGGAGTGGAGTGGAGTGGAGTGGAGTGGAGAGGTGTGGAGTGGAGCGGAGTGCAGTGGAGTGCAGTGGAGTGGAGTAGAGAAAAGTGGAGTGGAGTGGAGTGGACTGGAGTGGAGTGGAGTGGAGTGGAGTGGAGTGGAGTGGAGTGGAGTGGAGTGGAGTGGAGTGGAGTGGAGTGGAGTGGAGTGGAGAGGTGTGGTGTTGAGTGGAGTTGAGTGGAGGGGAGTGGAGTGGAGTGGAGTGGAGTGGAGTGGACTGGAGTGGAGTGGAGTGGAGTGGAGAGGAGTGGAGTGGAGAGGAGAGGAGAGGAGTAAAACGGAGTGGAGTGGAGTGGAGTGGAGTGGAGTGGAGTGAGTGGAGTGGAGTGGAGTGCAGTGGAGTGGAGTGCAGTGGAGTGGAGTGGAGAGGAGTAAAACGGAGTGGAGTGGAGTGGAGTGGAGTGGAGTGGAGTGGAGTGGAGTGGAGTGGAGTGGAGTGGAGTGGAGAGGTGTGGAGTGGAGCGGAGTGCAGTGGAGTGCAGTGGAGTGGAGTAGAGAAAAGTGGAGTGGAGTGGAGTGGACTGGAGTGGAGTGGAGTGGAGTGGAGTGGAGTGGAGTGGAGAGGTGTGGTGTTGAGTGGAGGGGAGTGGAGTGGAGTGGAGTGGAGTGGAGTGGACTTGAGTGGAGTGGAGTGGAGTGGAGTGGAGAGGTGTGGAGTGGAGTGGAGTGGAGTGGAGTGGAGTGGAGTGGAGTAGTGAGTGGAGTGGAGTGGAGTGGAGTGGAGTGGAGAGGAGTGGAGTGGAGAGGAGAGGAGAGGAGTAAAATGGAGTGGAGTGGAGTGGAGTGGAGTGGAGTGGAGTGGAGTGGAGTGAGTGGAGTGGAGTGGAGTGCAGTGGAGTGGAGTGCAGTGGAGTGGAGTGGAGAGGAGTAAAACGGAGTGGAGTGGAGTGGAGTGGAGTGGAGTGGAGTGGAGTGGAGTGGAGTGGAGTGGAGTGGAGTGGAGTGTTGTGGAGAGGTGTGGAGTGGAGTGGAGTGGAGTGGAGTGGAGTGGAGTGGAGAGGATTGGAGTGGAGTGGAGTGGAGAGGAGTGGAGTGGAGTGGAGTGGAGTGGAGTGGAGTGGAGTGGAGTGGAGAGGAGTGGAGTGGAGTGGAGTGGAGAGGTGTGGAGTGGTGTGGAGTGGAGTGGAGTGGAGTGGAGTGGAGTGGAGAGGAGTGGAGAGGTGTGGAGTGGAGTGGAGTGGAGTGGAGTGGAGTGGAGTGGAGTGGAGTGGAGAGGAGTGGAGTGGAGAGGAGAGGAGAGGAGTAAAACGGAGTGGAGTGGAGTGGAGTGGAGTGGAGAGGTGTGGAGTGGAGCGGAGTGCAGTGGAGTGCAGTGGAGTGGAGTAGAGAAAAGTGGAGTGGAGTGGAGTGGACTGGAGTGGAGTGGAGTGGAGTGGAGAGGTGTGGTGTTGAGTGGAGTTGAGTGGAGGGGAGTGGAGTGGAGTGGAGTGGAGTGGACTGGAGTGGAGTGGAGTGGAGTGGAGTGGAGTGGAGTGGAGTGGAGTGGAGTGGAGAGGTGTGGAGTGGAGTGGAGTGGAGTGGAGTGGAGTGGAGTGGAGTGGAGAGGAGTGGAGTGGAGAGGAGAGGAGAGGAGTAAAACGGAGTGGAGTGGAGTGGAGTGGAGTGGAGTGAGTGGAGTGGAGTGGAGTGCAGTGGAGTGGAGTGCAGTGGAGTGGAGTGGAGAGGAGTAAAACGGAGTGGAGTGGAGTGGAGTGGAGTGGAGTGGAGTGGAGTGGAGTGGAGTGGAGTGGAGTGGAGTGGAGTGGAGTGGAGTGCAGTGGAGTGGAGTGGAGTGGAGAGGAGTAAAACGGAGTGGAGTGGAGTGGAGTGGAGTGGAGTGGAGTGGAGTGGAGTGGAGTGGAGTGGAGTGGAGTGGAGTGGAGAGGTGTGGAGTGGAGTGGAGTGGAGTGGAGTGGAGTGGAGTGGAGTGGAGTGGAGTGGAGAGGAGTGGAGTGGAGTGGAGTGGAGAGGAGTGGAGTGGAGTGGAGTGGAGTGGAGTGGAGTGGAGTGGAGTGGAGAGGAGTGGAGTGGAGAGGAGTAAAACGGAGTGGAGTGGAGTGGAGTGGAGTGGAGTGGAGTGGAGTGGAGTGGAGTGGAGGGGAGGGGAGGGGAGTGGTATGGAGTGGAGTGGAGTAGAGTGGAGTGGAGAGGTGTGGTGTGGAGTGGAGTGGAGTGGAGTGGAGTGGAGTGGAGTGGAGTGGAGTGGAGTGGAGTGGAGTGGAGTGGAGTGGAGTGGAGTGGAGTGGAGTGGAGAGGAGTGGAGTGGAGAGGAGTAAAACGGAGTGGACTGGAGTGGAGTGGAGTGGAGTGGAGTGGAGTGGAGTGGAGTGGAGTGGAGTGGAGTGGAGTGGAGTGGAGAGGAGTAAAACGGAGTGGAGTGGAGTGGAGTGGAGTGGAGTGGAGTGGAGTGGAGTGGAGTGGAGTGGAGTGGAGTGGAGAGGTGTGGAGTGGAGTGGAGTGGAGAGGTGTGGAGTGGAGTGGAGTGGAGTGGAGTGGAGTGGAGTGGAGTGGAGTGGAGAGGAGTGGAGTGGAGTGGAGTGGAGTGGAGTGGAGTGGAGTGGAGTGGAGTGGAGTGGAGTGGAGTGGAGTGGAGTGGAGTGGAGAGGAGTGGAGTGGAGAGGAGTAAAACGGAGTGGAGTGGAGTGGAGTGGAGTGGAGTGGAGTGGAGTGGAGTGGAGGGGAGGGGAGGGGAGGGGAGTGGTATGGAGTGGAGTGGAGTAGAGTGGAGTGGAGAGGTGTGGTGTGGAGTGGAGTGGAGTGGAGTGGAGTGGAGTGGAGTGGAGTGGAGTGGAGTGGAGTGGAGTGGAGTGGAGTGGAGTGGAGAGGAGTGGAGTGGAGAGGAGTAAAACGGAGTGGACTGGAGTGGAGTGGAGTGGAGTGGAGTGGAGTGGAGTGGAGTGGAGTGGAGTGGAGTGGAGTGGAGAGGAGTGGAGTGGAGTGGAGTGGAGGGGTGTGTTATGGAGTGGAGTGGAGTGGAGTGGAGTGGAGGGGTGTGGTACGGAGTGGAGTGGAGTGGAGTAGAGTGGAGTGGAGTAGAGTGGAGTGGAGAGGTGTGATGTGGAGTGGAGTGGAGTGGAGTGGACAGGTGTGGTGTGGTGTGGACTGGAGTGAGGTGAAGTGGACTGGAGTGGAGTAGATTGGAGTGGAGTGGAGTGGAGCGGAGTGCAGTGGAGTGCAGTGGAGTGGAGTGGAGTGGAGTGGAGTGGAGAGGTGTGGTGTTGACTTGAGAGGAGTGGAGTGGAGTGGAGTGGAGTGTAGAGGAGTATAGTGGAGAGGAGTAAAACGGAGTGGAGTGGAGTGGAGTGGAGTGGAGTGGAGTGGAGTAGATTGGAGTGGAGTGGAGTGGAGCGGAGTGCAGTGGAGTGCAGTGGAGTGGAGTGGAGTGGAGTGGAGTGGAGAGGTGTGGTGTTGACTTGAGAGGAGTGGAGTGGAGTGGAGTGGAGTGTAGAGGAGTATAGTGGAGAGGAGTAAAACGGAGTGGAGTGGAGTGGAGTGGAGTGGAGTGGAGTGGTGTGGTGTTGAGTGGAGTGGAGAGGTGTGGAGTGGAGTGGAGAGGTGTGGAGTGGAGTGGTGTGGAGTGGAGTGGAGTAGTGGAGTGGAGAGTATTAAAACGGAGTGGAGTGGTGTGGAGTAGAGTGGAGTGGAGTGGAGTGGAGTGGAGTGGAGGGGAGTGGAGTGGAGTGGAGCGGAGTGGAGTGGAGTGGAGAGGTGTGGAGTGGAGTGGAGTGGAGTGGAGTGGAGTGGAGTGGAGTGGAGTGGAGTGGAGTGGAGTGGAGCGGAGTGCAGTGGAGTGCAGTGGAGTGGAGTGGAGCGGAGTGGAGTGGAGTGGAGTGGAGTGGAGAGGTGTTCTGTGGAGTGGAGTGGAGAGGTGTGGAGTGGAGTGGAGAGGTGTGGAGTGGAGTGGAGTGGAGAGGTGTGGAGTGGAGTGGAGTGGAGTGGAGTGGAGAGGAGTGGAGTGGAGTGGAGTGGAGAGGTGTGGTGTGGAGTGGAGTGAAGAGGTGTGGAGTGGAGTGGAGTGGAGTGGAGTGGAGCGGAGTGCAGTGGAGTGCAGTGGAGTGGAGTGGAGTGGAGTGGAGTTGAGTGGAGTGGAGTGGAGTGGAGTGGAGTGGAGTGGAGTGGAGTGGAGTGGAGTGGAGTGGAGTGGAGTGGAGTGGAGTGGAGAGGAGTGGAGTGGAGTGGAGTGGAGGGGTGTGGTATGGAGTGGAGTGGAGTGGAGTGGAGTGGAGTGGAGTGGAGTGGAGAGGTGTGGTATGGAGTGGAGTGGAGTGGAGTAGAGAGGAGTGGAGAGGTGTGATGTGGAGTGGAGTGGAGTGGAGTGGAGTGGACTTGAGTGGAGTGCAGTGGAGTGGAGTGGAGTGGTGTGGAGTAGAGTGGAGTGGAGTGGAGTGGAGTGGAGTGGAGTGGAGTGGAGGGGAGTGGAGTGGAGTGGAGCGGAGTGGAGTGGAGTGGAGAGGTGTGGAGTGGAGTGGAGTGGAGTGGAGTGGAGTGGAGTGGAGTGGAGCGGAGTGCAGTGGAGTGCAGTGGAGTGGAGTGGAGCGGAGTGGAGTGGAGTGGAGTGGAGTGGAGTGGAGAGGTGTTCTGTGGAGTGGAGTGGAGAGGTGTGGAGTGGAGTGGAGAGGTGTGGAGTGGAGTGGAGTGGAGAGGTGTGGAGTGGAGTGGAGTGGAGTGGAGTGGAGAGGAGTGGAGTGGAGTGGAGTGGAGAGGTGTGTTGTGGAGTGGAGTGAAGAGGTGTGGAGTGGAGTGGAGTGGAGTGGAGTGGAGCGGAGTGCAGTGGAGTGCAGTGGAGTGGAGTGGAGTGGAGTGGAGTTGAGTGGAGTGGAGTGGAGTGGAGTGGAGTGGAGTGGAGTGGAGTGGAGTGGAGTGGAGAGGAGTGGAGTGGAGTGGAGTGGAGGGGTGTGGTATGGAGTGGAGTGGAGTGGAGTGGAGTGGAGTGGAGTGGAGTGGAGAGGTGTGGTATGGAGTGGAGTGGAGTGGAGTAGAGTGGAGTGGAGAGGTGTGATGTGGAGTGGAGTGGAGTGGAGTGGAGTGGACTTGAGTGGAGTGCAGTGGAGTGGACTGGAGTGCAGTGGAGTGCAGTGGAGTGCAGTTGAGTGGAGTGGAGTGGAGTGGAGTGGAGTGGAGTGGAGTGGAGTGGAGTGGAGGGGTGTGGAATGGAGTGGAGTGGAGTGGAGTGGAGGGGTGTGGTATGGAGTGGAGTGGAGTGGAGTGGAGTGGAGTGGAGAGGTGTGGTGTGGAGTGGAGTGGAGTGGAGTGGAGTGGAGTGGAGTGGAGTGGAGTGGAGTGGAGTGGAGTGGAGTGCAGTGGAGTGGAGTGGAGTGCAGTGGAGTGCAGTGGAGTGCAGTGGAGTGCAGTGGAGTGGAGTGGAGTGGAGTGGAGTGGAGTGGAGTGGAGTGGAGTGGAGTGGAGTGGAGTGGAGTGATGGAGTGGAGTAGAGAGGTGTGGAGTGGAGTGGAGAGGTGTGGAGTGGAGTGCAGTGGAGAGGAGTGCAGTGGAGTGGAGTGGAGTGGAGTGTAGAGGAGTATAGTGGAGAGGAGAAAAACGGAGTGGAGTGGAGTGGAGTGGAGTGGAGTGGAGTGGAGTGGAGTGGAGTGGAGTGGAGTGGAGTGGAGTGGAGTGGAGTGGAGTGGAGAGGTGTGGTGTTGAGTGGAGTGGAGAGGTGTGGAGTGGAGTGGAGAGGTGTGGAGTGGAGTGGTGTGGAGTGGAGTGGAGTAGTGGAGTGGAGAGTATTAAAACGGAGTGGAGTGGTGTGGAGTAGAGTGGAGTGGAGTGGAGTGGAGTGGAGTGGAGGGGAGTGGAGTGGAGTGGAGCGGAGTGGAGTGGAGTGGAGAGGTGTGGAGTGGAGTGGAGTGGAGTGGAGTGGAGTGGAGTGGAGTGGAGTGGAGTGGAGTGGAGTGGAGCGGAGTGCAGTGGAGTGCAGTGGAGTGGAGTGGAGCGGAGTGGAGTGGAGTGGAGTGGAGTGGAGTGGAGAGGTGTTGTGTGGAGTGGAGTGGAGAGGTGTGGAGTGGAGTGGAGAGGTGTGGATTGGAGTGGAGTGGAGAGGTGTGGAGTGGAGTGGAGTGGAGTGGAGTGGAGTGGAGTGGAGTGGAGTGGAGTGGAGTGGAGTGGAGTGGAGTGGAGAGGAGTGGAGTGGAGTGGAGTGGAGAGGTGTGGTGTGGAGTGGAGTGAAGAGGTGTGGAGTGGAGTGGAGTGGAGTGGAGTGGAGTGGAGCGGAGTGGAGTGGAGTGGAGTGGAGCGGAGTGCAGTGGAGTGCAGTGGAGTGGAGTGGAGTGGAGTGGAGTTGAGTGGAGTGGAGTGGAGTGGAGTGGAGTGGAGAGGTGTGGTGTGGAGTGGAGTGGAGAGGTGTGGAGTGGAGTGGAGTGGAGAGGTGTGGAGTGGAGTGGAGTGGAGTGGAGTGGAGTGGAGTGGAGTGGAGTGGAGTGGAGTGGAGTGGAGTGGAGAGGTGTGGAGTGGACTGGAGTGAAGTGAAGTGGAGTGGAGTGGAGTAGAGTGGAGTGGAGTGGAGTGGAGCGGAGTGGATTGGAGTGGAGTGGAGTGGAGTAGAGTGGAGTGGAGTAGAGTGGAGTGGAGAGGTGTGATGTGGAGTGGAGTGGAGTGGAGTGGACAGGTGTGGTGTGGTGTGGACTGGAGTGAGGTGAAGTGGACTGGAGTGGAGTAGATTGGAGTGGAGTGGAGTGGAGCGGAGTGCAGTGGAGTGCAGTGGAGTGGAGTGGAGTGGAGTGGAGTGGAGAGGTGTGGTGTTGACTTGAGAGGAGTGGAGTGGAGTGGAGTGGAGTGGAGTGTAGAGGAGTATAGTGGAGAGGAGTAAAACGGAGTGGAGTGGAGTGGAGTGGAGTGGAGTGGAGTGGAGTGGAGTGGAGTGGTGTGGTGTTGAGTGGAGTGGAGAGGTGTGGAGTGGAGTGGAGAGGTGTGGAGTGGAGTGGTGTGGAGTGGAGTGGAGTAGTGGAGTGGAGAGTATTAAAACGGAGTGGAGTGGTGTGGAGTAGAGTGGAGTGGAGTGGAGTGGAGTGGAGTGGAGGGGAGTGGAGTGGAGTGGAGCGGAGTGGAGTGGAGTGGAGAGGTGTGGAGTGGAGTGGAGTGGAGTGGAGTGGAGTGGAGTGGAGTGGAGTGGAGCGGAGTGCAGTGGAGTGGAGTGGAGAGGTGTGGTGTGGAGTGGAGTGGAGAGGTGTGGAGAGGAGTGGAGTGGAGTGGAGTGGAGAGGTGTGGTGTGGAGTGGAGTGAAGAGGTGTGGAGTGGAGTGGAGTGGAGTGGAGTGGAGCGGAGTGCAGTGGAGTGCAGTGGAGTGGAGTGGACTGGAGTGGAGTTGAGTGGAGTGGAGTGGAGTGGAGTGGAGTGGAGTGGAGTGGAGTGGAGTGGAGTGGAGTGGAGTGGAGTAGAGGGGTGTGGTATGGAGTGGAGTGGAGTGGAGTGGAGTGGAGTGGAGTGGAGTGGAGTGGAGTGGAGTGGAGTGGAGAGGTGTGGTATGGAGTGGAGTGGAGTGGAGTAGAGTGGAGTGGAGAGGTGTGATGTGGAGTGGAGTGGAGTGGAGTGGAGTGGACTTGAGTGGAGTGCAGTGGAGTGGACTGGAGTGCAGTGGAGTGCAGTGGAGTGCAGTTGAGTGGAGTGGAGTGGAGTGGAGTGGAGTGGAGTGGAGTGGAGTGGAGTGGAGTGGAGTGGAGTGGAGTGGAGTGGAGTGGAGTGGAGTGGAGTAGAGAGGTGTGGAGTGGAGTGGAGAGGTGTGGAGTGGAGTGCAGTGGAGAGGAGTGCAGTGGAGTGGAGTGGAGAGGAGTGGAGTTGAGAGGAGTAAAACGGAGTGGAGTTGAGTGGAGTGGAGTGGAGTGGAGTGGAGTTGAGTGGAGAGGAGTGGAGTGGAGAGGAGTAAAACGGAGTGGACTGGAGTGGAGTGGAGTGGAGTGGAGTGGAGTGGAGTGGAGGGGTGTGGTATGGAGTGGAGTGGAGTGGAGTGGAGGGGTGTGGTATGGAGTGGAGTGGAGTGGAGTGGAGTGGAGTGGAGAGGTGTGGTGTGGAGTGGAGTGGAGTGGAGTGGAGTGGAGTGGAGTGGAGTGGAGTGGAGTGGAGTGGAGTGGAGTGCAGTGGAGTGGAGTGCAGTGCAGTGGAGTGCAGTGGAGTGGAGTGGAGTGGAGTGGAGTGGAGTGGAGTGGAGTGGAGTGGAGTGGAGTGGAGTGGAGTGGAGTGGAGTGGAGTGGAGTGGAGTGGAGTGGAGTAGAGAGGTGTGGAGTGGAGTGGAGAGGTGTGGAGTGGAGTGCAGTGGAGAGGAGTGCAGTGGAATGGAGTGGAGTGGAGTGTAGAGGAGTATAGTGGAGAGGAGAAAAACGGAGTGGAGTGGAGTGGAGTGGAGTGGAGTGGAGTGGAGTGGAGTGGAGTGGAGTGGAGTGGAGTGGAGTGGAGTGGAGTGGAGTGGAGAGGTGTGGTGTTGAGTGGAGTGGAGAGGTGTGGAGTGGAGTGGAGAGGTGTGGAGTGGAGTGGAGTGGAGTGGAGTGGAGTAGTGGAGTGGAGAGTATTAAAACGGAGTGGAGTGGTGTGGAGTAGAGTGGAGTGGAGTGGAGTGGAGTGGAGTGGAGTGGAGGGGAGTGGAGTGGAGTGGAGCGGAGTGGAGTGGAGTGGAGAGGTGTGGAGTGGAGTGGAGTGGAGTGGAGTGGAGTGGAGTGGAGTGGAGTGGAGTGGAGTGGAGTGGAGCGGAGTGCAGTGGAGTGCAGTGGAGTGGAGTGGAGCGGAGTGGAGTGGAGTGGAGTGGAGTGGAGTGGAGTGGAGAGGTGTTGTGTGGAGTGGAGTGGAGAGGTGTGGAGTGGAGTGGAGAGGTGTGGATTGGAGTGGAGTGGAGAGGTGTGGAGTGGAGTGGAGTGGAGTGGAGTGGAGTGGAGTGGAGTGGAGTGGAGAGGAGTGGAGTGGAGTGGAGTGGAGAGGTGTGGTGTGGAGTGGAGTGAAGAGGTGTGGAGTGGAGTGGAGTGGAGTGGAGTGGAGTGGAGCGGAGTGGAGTGGAGTGGAGTGGAGCGGAGTGCAGTGGAGTGCAGTGGAGTGGAGTGGAGTGGAGTGGAGTTGAGTGGAGTGGAGTGGAGTGGAGTGGAGTGGAGAGGTGTGGTGTGGAGTGGAGTGGAGAGGTGTGGAGTGGAGTGGAGTGGAGAGGTGTGGAGTGGAGTGGAGTGGAGTGGAGTGGAGTGGAGTGGAGTGGAGTGGAGAGGTGTGGAGTGGACTGGAGTGAAGTGAAGTGGAGTGGAGTGGAGTAGAGTGGAGTGGAGTGGAGTGGAGCGGAGTGGATTGGAGTGGAGTGGAGTGGAGAGGTGTGGTGTTGAGTGGAGTAGAGTGGAGGGGAGTGGAGTGGAGTGGAGTGCAGTGGAGTGGAGTGCAGTGGAGTGGAGTGGAGTGCAGTGGAGTGGAGTGGACAGGATTAAAACGGAGTGGAGTGGAGTGGAGTGGAGTGGAGTGGGGTGGAGTGGAGTGGAATGGAGAGGAGTGGAGTGGAGAGGAGAGGAGTAAAACGGAGTGGAGTGGAGTGGAGTGGAGTGGAGTGGAGTGGAGTGGAGTGGAGTGGAGTGAGTGGAGTTGAGTGGAGAGGAGTGGAGTGGAGAGGAGTAAAACGGAGTGGAGTGGAGTGGAGTGGAGTGGAGTGGAGTGGAGTGGAGTAAAACGGAGTGGAGTGGAGTGGAGAGGAGTGAAGTGAAGTGGAGAGGAGTAAAACGGAGTGGAGTGGAATGGAGTGGAGTGGAGTGGAGTGGATTAAAACGGAGTGGAGTGGAGTGGAGTGGAGTGGAGTGGAGTGGAGTGGAGTGGAGTGGAGTGGAGTGGAGTGGAGTGGGGTGGAGTGGAGTGGAATGGAGAGGAGTGGAGTGGAGAGGAGAGGAGTAAAACGGAGTGGAGTGGAGTGGAGTGGAGTGGAGTGGAGTGGAGTGGAGTGAGTGGAGTTGAGTGGAGAGGAGTGGAGTGGAGAGGAGTAAAACGGAGTGGAGTGGAGTGGAGTGGAGTGGAGTGGAGTGGAGTGGAGTAAAACGGAGTGGAGTGGAGTGGAGAGGAGTGAAGTGAAGTGGAGAGGAGTAAAACGGAGTGGAGTGGAATGGAGTGGAGTGGAGTGGAGTGGAGTAAAACGGAGTGGAGTGAAGTGGAGAGGAGTGAAGTGAAGTGGAGAGGAGTAAAACGGAGTGGAGTGGAATGGAGTGGAGTGGAGTGGAGTGGAGTGGAGAGGAGTGGAGTGGAGTGGAGTGGAGTGGAGTGGAGTGGAGTGGAGTGGAGTGGAGTGGAGTGGAGTGGAGAGGAGTGGAGTGGAGAGGAGTAAAACGGAGTGGAGTGGAGTGGAGTGGAGTGGAGTGGAGTGGAGTGGAGTGGAGTGGAGTGGAGTGGAGGGGAGTGGAGTGGAGTGGAGTGGAGTGGAGTGGAGTGGAGTGGAGTGGAGTGGAGTGGAGTGGAGTGGGGTGGAGTGGAGTGGAATGGAGAGGAGTGGAGTGGAGAGGAGAGGAGTAAAACGGAGTGGAGTGGAGTGGAGTGGAGTGGAGTGGAGTGGAGTGGAGTGGAGTGGAGTGGAGTGGAGTGGAGTGAGTGGAGTTGAGTGGAGAGGAGTGGAGTGGAGAGGAGTAAAACGGAGTGGAGTGGAGTGGAGTGGAGTGGAGTGGAGTGGAGTGGAGTAAAACGGAGTGGAGTGGAGTGGAGAGGAGTGAAGTGAAGTGGAGAGGAGTAAAACGGAGTGGAGTGGAATGGAGTGGAGTGGAGTGGAGTGGAGTAAAACGGAGTGGAGTGAAGTGGAGAGGAGTGAAGTGAAGTGGAGAGGAGTAAAACGGAGTGGAGTGGAATGGAGTGGAGTGGAGTGGAGTGGAGTGGAGTGGAGAGGAGTGGAGTGGAGTGGAGTGGAGTGGAGTGGAGTGGAGTGGAGTGGAGTGGAGAGGAGTGGAGTGGAGAGGAGTAAAACGGAGTGGAGTGGAGTGGAGTGGAGTGGAGTGGAGTGGAGTGGAGTGGAGTGGAGTGGAGTGGAGTGGAGTGGAGTGGAGTGGAGTGGAGGGGAGTGGAGGGGAGTGGTATGGAGTGGAGTGGAGTAGAGTGGAGTGGAGAGGTGTGGTGTGGAGTGGAGTGGAGTGGAGTGGAGTGGAGTGGAGTGGAGTGGAGTGGAGTGGAGTGGAGTGGAGTGGAGTGGAGAGGAGTGGAGTGGAGAGGAGTAAAACGGAGTGGACTGGAGTGGAGTGGAGTGGAGTGGAGTGGAGTGGAGTGGAGTGGAGTGGAGAGGAGTGGAGTGGAGTGGAGTAGAGGGGTGTGGTATGGAGTGGAGTGGAGTGGAGTGGAGTGGAGTGGAGTGGAGTGGAGTGGAGTGGAGTGGAGAGGTGTGGTATGGAGTGGAGTGGAGTGGAGTAGAGTGGAGTGGAGAGGTGTGATGTGGAGTGGAGTGGAGTGGAGTTGACTTGAGTGGAGTGCAGTGGAGTGGAGTGGAGTGCAGTGGAGTGCAGTGGAGTGCAGTGGAGTGTAGTGGAGTGGAGCGGAGTGGAGTGGAGTGGAGTGGAGTGGAGTAGAGAGGTGTGGAGTGGAGTGGAGAGGTGTGGAGTGGAGTGCAGTGGAGAGGAGTGCAGTGGAGTGGAGTGGAGTGGTGTAGCGTGGGGTGGAGTGGAGAGGAGCGGAGTGCAGTGGAGTGCAGTGGAGTGCAGTGGAGTGGAGTGGAGTGGAGTGGAGTGGAGTGGAGTGGAGTGGAGTAGAGTAGAGTGGAGTGGAGTAGAGTGGAGTGGAGTGGAGTGGAGTGGAGAGGTGTGGTGTGGAGTGGAGTGGAGAGGTGTGGAGAGGAGTGGAGTGGAGTGGAGTGGAGTGGAGTGGAGAGGAGTGGAGTGGAGTGGAGTGGAGTGGAGTGGAGTGGAGTGGAGTGGAGAGGAGTGGAGTGGAGAGGAGAGGAGAGGAGTAAAACGGAGTGGAGTGGAGTGGAGTGGAGTGGAGTGGAGTGGAATGGAGTGGAGTGGAGTGGAGTGGAGTGGAGTGGAGTGCAGTGGAGTGGAGTGGAGTGGAGTGGAGAGGAGTAAAACGGACTGGAGTGGAGTGGAGTGGAGTAGAGTGGAGTGGAGTGGAGTGGAGAGGTGTGGAGTGGAGTGGAGTGGAGTGGAGTGGAGTGGAGTGGAGTGGAGTGGAGAGGAGTGGAGTGGAGAGGAGTGGAGTGGAGTGGAGTGGAGTGGAGTGGAGTGGAGTGGAGTGGAGTGGAGTGGAGTGGAGTGGAGTGGAGTGGAGAGGAGTGGAGTGGAGAGGAGTAAAACGGAGTGGAGTGGAGTGGAGTGGAGTGGAGTGGAGTGGAGTGGAGTGGAGGGGAGGGGAGTGGAGGGGAGTGGTATGGAGTGGAGTGGAGTAGAGTGGAGTGGAGAGGTGTGGTGTGGAGTGGAGTGGAGTGGAGTGGAGTGGAGTGGAGTGGAGTGGAGTGGAGTGGAGAGGAGTGGAGTGGAGTTGACTTGAGTGGAGTGCAGTGGAGTGGAGTGGAGTGCAGTGGAGTGCAGTGGAGTGCAGTGGAGTGCAGTGGAGTGTAGTGGAGTGGAGCGGAGTGGAGTGGAGTGGAGTGGAGTGGAGTAGAGAGGTGTGGAGTGGAGTGGAGAGGTGTGGAGTGGAGTGCAGTGGAGAGGAGTGCAGTGGAGTGGAGTGGAGAGGAGTGGAGTGGAGAGGAGTAAAACGGAGTGGAGTTGAGTGGAGTGGAGTGGAGTGGAGTGGAGTGGAGTGGAGTTGAGTGGAGAGGAGTGGAGTGGAGAGGAGTAAAACGGAGTGGACTGGAGTGGAGTGGAGTGGAGTGGAGTGGAATGGAGTGGAGTGGAGTGGAGAGGAGTGGAGTGGAGTGGAGTGGAGTGGAGTGGAGTGGAGGGGTGTGGTATGGAGTGGAGTGGAGTGGAGGGGTGTGGTATGGAGTGGAGTGGAGTGGATTAGAGTGGAGTGGAGAGGTGTGGTGTGGAGTGGAGTGGAGTGGAGTGGAGTGGAGTGGAGTGGAGTGGAGTGGAGTGGAGTGGAGTGGAGTGGAGTGGAGTGGACTTGAGTGGAGTGCAGTGGAGTGGAGTGGAGTGCAGTGGAGTGCAGTGGAGTGCAGTGGAGTGGAGTGGAGTGGAGTGGAGTGGAGTGGAGTGGAGTGGAGTAGAGAGGTGTGGAGTGGAGAGGAGAGGTGTGGAGTGGAGTGCAGTGGAGAGGAGTGCAGTGGAGTGGAGTGGAGTGATGAGGAGTGGAGTGGAGAGGAGTAAAACGGAGTGGAGTTGAGTGGAGTGTAGTGGAGTGGAATGGAGTGGAGTGGAGTGGAGTGGAGAGGAGTGGAGTGGAGAGGAGTGGAGAGGTGTGGTGTGGAGAGGTTTCGTGTGGATTATAGTGGTGTTGAGTGGAGAGTAGTAAAGTGGTGTGGAGTGGAGTGAGTGGAGTGGAGTGGAGTGGAGTGGAGAGGAGTGGAGTGGAGTGGAGTGGACAGGAGTGGAGTGGAGTGGAGTGGAGTGGAGTTGAGTGGAGTGGACTGGAGTGGACTGGAGTGGACTGGAGTGGAGTGGAGTGGAGTGGAGTGGAGTGGAGTGGAGTGGAGTGGAGTGGACTTGAGTGGAGTGCAGTGGAGTGGAGTGGAGTGCAGTGGAGTGCAGTGGAGTGCAGTGGAGTGGAGTGGAGTGGAGTGGAGTGGAGTGGAGTGGAGTGGAGTGGAGTAGAGAGGTGTGGAGTGGAGAGGAGAGGTGTGGAGTGGAGTGCAGTGGAGAGGAGTGCAGTGGAGTGGAGTGGAGTGATGAGGAGTGGAGTGGAGAGGAGTAAAACGGAGTGGAGTTGAGTGGAGTGTAGTGGAGTGGAATGGAGTGGAGTGGAGTTGAGTGGAGAGGAGTGGAGTGGAGAGGAGTGGAGAGGTGTGGTGTGGAGAGGTTTCGTGTGGATTATAGTGGTGTTGAGTGGAGAGTAGTAAAGTGGTGTGGAGTGGAGTGAGTGGAGTGGAGTGGAGTGGAGTGGAGAGGAGTGGAGTGGAGTGGAGTGGACAGGAGTGGAGTGGAGTGGAGTGGAGTGGAGTTGAGTGGAGTGGACTGGAGTGGACTGGAGTGGAGTGGAGTGGAGTGGAGTGGAGTGGAGTGGACAGGAGTGGAGTGGAGTGGAGTGGAGTGGAGTGGAGTGGAGTGGAGTGGAGTGGAGTGGAGTGGAGAGGAGTGGAGTGGAGTGGAGAGGTTTGGTGCGGAGTATAGTGGTGTTGAGTGGAGAGTAGTAAAGTAGTGTGGAGTGGAGTGGAGTGGAGTGGAGTGGAGTGGAGTGGAGTGGAGTGGAGTGGAGTGGAGTGGAGTGGAGAGGAGTGGAGAGGTGTAGTGTGGAGAGGTTTGGTGCGGAGTATAGTGGTGTTGAGTGGAGAGTAGTAAAGTAGTGTGGAGTGGTGTGGAGTGGAGTGGAGTGGAGTGGAGTGGAGTGGAGTGGAGTGGAGTGGAGTGGAGTGAAGTGGAGTGGAGAGGAGTGGAGAGGTGTAGTGTGGAGAGGTTTGGTGCGGAGTATAGTGGTGTTGAGTGGAGAGTAGTAAAGTAGTGTGGAGTGGAGTGGAGTGGAGTGGAGTGGAGTGGAGTGGAGTGGAGTGCAGTGGAGTGCAGTGGAGTGCAGTGGAGTGGAGTGGAGTGGAGTGGAGTGGAGTGGAGTGGAGTGGAGTGGAGTGGAGTGGAGTGGAGTGGAGAGGAGTGGAGTGGAGAGGAGAGGAGTAAAACGGAGTGGAGTGGAGTGGAGTGGAGTGGAGTGGAGTGGAGTGGAGTGGAGTGGAGTGGAGTGGAGTGGAGCGGAGTGGAGTGGAGTGGAGTGGAGAGGTGTGGAGTGGAGTGGTGTGGAGTGGAGTGGAGTAGTGTAGTGGAGAGGAGTAAAACGGAGTGGAGTGGTGTGGAGTGGAGTGGAGTGGAGTGGAGTGGAGTGGAGAGGAGTGGAGTGGAGTGGAGTGGAGAGGTGTGGAGTGGAGTGGAGTGGAGTGGAGTGGAGTGGAGTGGAGCGGAGTGCAGTGGAGTGCAGTGGAGTGGAGTGGAGCGGAGTGGAGTGGAGTGGAGTGGAGAGGAGTAAAACGGAGTGGAGTGGAGTGGAGTGGAGTGGAGTGGAGTGGAGTAAAACGGAGTGGAGTGGAGTGGAGAGGAGTGAAGTGAAGTGGAGAGGAGTAAAACGGAGTGGAGTGGAATGGAGTGGAGTGGAGTGGAGTGGAGTGGAGAGGAGTGGAGTGGAGAGGAGTGGAGAGGTGTGGTGTGGAGAGGTTTCGTGTGGAGTATAGTGGTGTTGAGTGGAGAGTAGTAAAGTGGTGTGGAGTGGAGTGGAGTGGAGTGGAGTGGAGTGGCGTGGAGTGGAGTGGAGTGGAGAGGAGTAAAACGGATAGGAGTGGAGTGGAGTGGAGTGGAGTGGAGTGGAGTGGAGTGGAGTGGAGTGGAGTGGAGTGGAGTGGAGAGGAGAGGAGTTGAGTGGAGAGGAGTAAAACGGAGTGGAGTGGTGTGGAGTTGAGAGGTGTGGTGTGGAGAGGTTTCGTGTGGAGTATAGTGGTGATGAGTGGAGAGTAGTAAAGTGGTGTGGAGTGGAGTGGAGTGGAGTGGAGTGGAGAGGAGTGGAGTGGAGTGGAGTGGAGTGGAGTGGAGTGGAGTGGAGTGGAGTGGAGTGGAGTGGAGTGGAGTGGAGAGGAGTGGAGAGGTGTAGTGTGGAGAGGTTTTGTGCGGAGTATAGTGGTGTTGAGTGGAGAGTAGTAATGTAGTGTGGAGTGGAGTGGAGTGGAGTGGAGTGGAGTGGAGTGGAGTGGAGTGGAGTGGAGTGGTGTAGCGTGGGGTGGAGTGGAGAGGAGCGGAGTGCAGTGGAGTGCAGTGGAGTGCAGTGGAGTGGAGTGGAGTGGAGTGGAGTGGAGTGGAGTGGAGTAGAGTGGAGTGGAGTGGAGTGGAGTGGAGTGGAGTGGAGAGGTGTGGTGTGGAGTGGAGTGGAGAGGTGTGGAGTGGAGTGGAGTGGAGTGGAGTGGAGTGGAGTGGAGTGGAGTGGTGTGGAGTGGAGAGGTGTGGTGTGGAGAGGTTTGGTGTATAGTATAGTGGTGTTGAGTGGAGAGTAGTAAAGTGGTGTGGAGTGGAGTGGAGTGGAGTGGAGTGGAGTGGAGTGGAGTGGAGTGGAGTGGAGTGGAGTGGAGTGGAGTGGAGTGGAGTGGAGGGGAGTGGTGTGGAGTGGAGTGGAGGAGAGTGGAGTGGAGAGGTGTGGTGTGGAGTGGAGTGGAGTGGAGTGGAGTGGAGTGGAGTGGAGTGGAGTGGAGTGGAGTGGAGTGGAGTGGAGTGGAGAGGAGAGGAGTAAAACGGAGTGGAGTGGAGTGGAGTGGAGTGGAGTGGAGTGAGTGGAGTGGAGTGGAGAGGAGTGGAGTGGAGTGGAGTGGAGTGGAGTGGAGTGGAGTGGAGTAAAACAAAGTGGAGTGGAGTGGAGTGGAGTGAAGTGAAGTGGAGAGGAGTAAAACGGATTGGAGTGGAATGGAGTGGAGTGGAGTGGAGTAAAACGGAGTGGAGTGGAGTGGAGAGGAGTGAAGTGAAGTGGAGAGGAGTAAAACGGAATGGAGTGGAATGGAGTGGAGTGGAGTGGAGTGGAGTGGAGAGGTGTAGTGTGGAGAGGTTTGGTGCGGAGTATAGTGGTGTTGAGTGGAGAGTAGTAAAGTAGTGTGGAGTGGAGTGGAGTGGAGTGGAGTGGAGTGGAGTGGAGTGGAGTGGAGTGGAGTGGAGTGGAGTGGAGTGGAGTGGAGTGGAGAGGTGTGGTGTGGTGTGGAGTTGAGTGGAGTAGAGTGGAGTGGAGAGGTGTGGTGTGGAGTGGAGTGGAGTGGAGTGCAGTGGAGTGGAGTGGAGTGGAGTGGAGTGGAGTGGAGTGGAGTGGAGTGGAGTGGAGTGGAGTGGAGTGGAGTGGAGTGGAGTGGAGTAGAGTGGTGTGGAGCGGAGTGGAGTGGAGTGGAGAGGTGTGGTGTGGTGTGGAGTTGAGTGGAGTAGAGTGGAGTGGAGAGGTGTAGTGTGGAGTGGAGTGGAGTGGAGTGGAGTGGAGTGGAGTGGAGTGGAGTGGAGTGGAGTGGAGAGGAGAGGAGTAAAACGGAGTGGAGTGGAGTGGAGTGGAGTGGAGTGGAGTGGAGTGAGTGGAGTGGAGTGGAGTGCAGTGGAGTGGAGTGGACAGGATTAAAACGGAGTGGAGTGGAGTGGAGTGGAGTGGAGTGGAGTGGAGTGGAGTGGAGTGGAGTGGAGTGGAGTGGGGTGGAGTGGAGTGGACAGGATTAAAACGGAGTGGAGTGGAGTGGAGTGGAGTGGAGTGGAGTGGAGTGGAGTGGAGTGGAGTGGAGTGGAGTGGAGTGGAGTGGAGTGGAGTGGGGTGGAGTGGAGTGGAATGGAGAGGAGTGGAGTGGAGTGGAGAGGAGAGGAGTAAAACGGAGTGGAGTGGAGTGGAGTGGAGTGGAGTGGAGTGGAGTGGAGTGGAGTGGAGTGGAGTGGAGTGAGTGGAGTTGAGTGGAGAGGAGTGGAGTGGAGAGGAGTAAAACGGAGTGGAGTGGAGTGGAGTGGAGTGGAGTGGAGTGGAGTGGAGTAAAACGGAGTGGAGTGGAGTGGAGAGGAGTGAAGTGAAGTGGAGAGGAGTAAAACGGAGTGGAGTGGAATGGAGTGGAGTGGAGTGGAGTGGAGTAAAACGGAGTGGAGTGAAGTGGAGAGGAGTGAAGTGAAGTGGAGAGGAGTAAAACGGAGTGGAGTGGAATGGAGTGGAGTGGAGTGGAGTGGAGTGGAGAGGAGTGGAGTGGAGTGGAGTGGAGTGGAGTGGAGTGGAGTGGAGTGGAGAGGAGTGGAGTGGAGAGGAGTAAAACGGAGTGGAGTGGAGTGGAGTGGAGTGGAGTGGAGTGGAGTGGAGTGGAGTGGAGTGGAGTGGAGTGGAGGGGAGTGGAGGGGAGTGGTATGGAGTGGAGTGGAGTAGAGTGGAGTGGAGAGGTGTGGTGTGGAGTGGAGTGGAGTGGAGTGGAGTGGAGTGGAGTGGAGTGGAGTGGAGAGGAGTGGAGTGGAGAGGAGTAAAACGGAGTGGACTGGAGTGGAGTGGAGTGGAGTGGAGTGGAGTGGAGTGGAGTGGAGTGGAGTGGAGTGGAGAGGAGTGGAGTGGAGTGGAGTAGAGGGGTGTGGTATGGAGTGGAGTGGAGTGGAGTGGAGTGGAGTGGAGTGGAGTGGAGTGGAGTGGAGTGGAGTGGAGTGGAGTGGAGTGGAGAGGTGTGGTATGGAGTGGAGTGGAGTGGAGTAGAGTGGAGTGGAGAGGTGTGATGTGGAGTGGAGTGGAGTGGAGTTGACTTGAGTGGAGTGCAGTGGAGTGGAGTGGAGTGCAGTGGAGTGCAGTGGAGTGCAGTGGAGTGCAGTGGAGTGTAGTGGAGTGGAGCGGAGTGGAGTGGAGTGGAGTGGAGTGGAGTAGAGAGGTGTGGAGTGGAGTGGAGAGGTGTGGAGTGGAGTGCAGTGGAGAGGAGTGCAGTGGAGTGGAGTGGAGTGGTGTAGCGTGGGGTGGAGTGGAGAGGAGCGGAGTGCAGTGGAGTGCAGTGGAGTGCAGTGGAGTGGAGTGGAGTGGAGTGGAGTGGAGTGGAGTGGAGTGGAGTGGAGTAGAGTAGAGTGGAGTGGAGTAGAGTGGAGTGGAGTGGAGTGGAGTGGAGAGGTGTGGTGTGGAGTGGAGTGGAGAGGTGTGGAGAGGAGTGGAGTGGAGTGGAGTGGAGTGGAGTGGAGAGGAGTGGAGTGGAGTGGAGTGGAGTGGAGTGGAGTGGAGTGGAGTGGAGAGGAGTGGAGTGGAGAGGAGAGGAGAGGAGTAAAACGGAGTGGAGTGGAGTGGAGTGGAGTGGAGTGGAGTGGAGTGGAGTGGAGTGGAGTGGAGTGCAGTGGAGTGGAGTGGAGTGGAGTGGAGAGGAGTAAAACGGACTGGAGTGGAGTGGAGTGGAGTGGAGTGGAGTGGAGTGGAGTGGAGAGGTGTGGAGTGGAGTGGAGTGGAGTGGAGTGGAGTGGAGTGGAGTGGAGTGGAGAGGAGTGGAGTGGAGAGGAGTGGAGTGGAGTGGAGTGGAGTGGAGTGGAGTGGAGTGGAGTGGAGTGGAGTGGAGTGGAGTGGAGTGGAGTGGAGTGGAGAGGAGTGGAGTGGAGAGGAGTAAAACGGAGTGGAGTGGAGTGGAGTGGAGTGGAGTGGAGTGGAGTGGAGTGGAGTGGAGGGGAGGGGAGTGGAGGGGAGTGGTATGGAGTGGAGTGGAGTAGAGTGGAGTGGAGAGGTGTGGTGTGGAGTGGAGTGGAGTGGAGTGGAGTGGAGTGGAGTGGAGTGGAGTGGAGTGGAGTGGAGAGGAGTGGAGTGGAGAGGAGTAAAACGGAGTGGACTGGAGTGGAGTGGAGTGGAGTGGAGTGGAGTGGAGTGGAGTGGAGTGGAGTGGAGTGGAGAGGAGTGGAGTGGAGTGGAGTAGAGGGGTGTGGTATGGAGTGGAGTGGAGTGGAGTGGAGTGGAGTGGAGTGGAGTGGAGTGGAGAGGTGTGGTATGGAGTGGAGTGGAGTGGAGTAGAGTGGAGTGGAGAGGTGTGATGTGGAGTGGAGTGGAGTGGAGTTGACTTGAGTGGAGTGCAGTGGAGTGGAGTGGAGTGCAGTGGAGTACAGTGGAGTGCAGTGGAGTGCAGTGGAGTGTAGTGGAGTGGAGCGGAGTGGAGTGGAGTGGAGTGGAGTAGAGAGGTGTGGAGTGGAGTGGAGAGGTGTGGAGTGGAGTGCAGTGGAGAGGAGTGCAGTGGAGTGGAGTGGAGAGGAGTGGAGTGGAGAGGAGTAAAACGGAGTGGAGTTGAGTGGAGTGGAGTGGAGTGGAGTGGAGTGGAGTTGAGTGGAGAGGAGTGGAGTGGAGAGGAGTAAAACGGAGTGGACTGGAGTGGAGTGGAGTGGAGTGGAGTGGAATGGAGTGGAGTGGAGTGGAGAGGAGTGGAGTGGAGTGGAGTGGAGTGGAGGGGTGTGGTATGGAGTGGAGTGGAGTGGAGGGGTGTGGTATGGAGTGGAGTGGAGTGGAGTAGAGTGGAGTGGAGAGGTGTGGTGTGGAGTGGAGTGGAGTGGAGTGGAGTGGAGTGGAGTGGAGTGGAGTGGAGTGGAGTGGAGTGGAGTGGAGTGGAGTGGAGTGGAGTGGACTTGAGTGGAGTGCAGTGGAGTGGAGTGGAGTGCAGTGGAGTGCAGTGGAGTGCAGTGGAGTGGAGTGGAGTGGAGTGGAGTGGAGTGGAGTGGAGTGGAGTGGAGTGGAGTGGAGTGGAGTGGAGTGGAGTAGAGAGGTGTGGAGTGGAGAGGAGAGGTGTGGAGTGGAGTGCAGTGGAGAGGAGTGCAGTGGAGTGGAGTGGAGTGATGAGGAGTGGAGTGGAGAGGAGTAAAACGGAGTGGAGTTGAGTGGAGTGTAGTGGAGTGGAATGGAGTGGAGTGGAGTGGAGTGGAGAGGAGTGGAGTGGAGAGGAGTGGAGAGGTGTGGTGTGGAGAGGTTTCGTGTGGATTATAGTGGTGTTGAGTGGAGAGTAGTAAAGTGGTGTGGAGTGGAGTGAGTGGAGTGGAGTGGAGTGGAGTGGAGAGGAGTGGAGTGGAGTGGAGTGGACAGGAGTGGAGTGGAGTGGAGTGGAGTGGAGTTGAGTGGAGTGGACTGGAGTGGACTGGAGTGGAGTGGAGTGGAGTGGAGTGGAGTGGAGTGGACAGGAGTGGAGTGGAGTGGAGTGGAGTGGAGTGGAGTGGAGTGGAGTGGAGTGGAGTGGAGTGGAGTGGAGTGGAGAGGAGTGGAGTGGAGTGGAGAGGTTTGGTGCGGAGTATAGTGGTGTTGAGTGGAGAGTAGTAAAGTAGTGTGGAGTGGAGTGGAGTGGAGTGGAGTGGAGTGGAGTGGAGTGGAGTGGAGTGGAGTGGAGTGGAGAGGAGTGGAGAGGTGTAGTGTGGAGAGGTTTGGTGCGGAGTATAGTGGTGTTGAGTGGAGAGTAGTAAAGTAGTGTGGAGTGGTGTGGAGTGGAGTGGAGTGGAGTGGAGTGGAGTGGAGTGGAGTGGAGTGGAGTGGAGTGGAGTGGAGTGGAGTGGAGTGGAGTGAAGTGGAGTGGAGAGGAGTGGAGAGGTGTAGTGTGGAGAGGTTTGGTGCGGAGTATAGTGGTGTTGAGTGGAGAGTAGTAAAGTAGTGTGGAGTGGAGTGGAGTGGAGTGGAGTGGAGTGCAGTGGAGTGCAGTGGAGTGCAGTGGAGTGGAGTGGAGTGGAGTGGAGTGGAGTGGAGTGGAGTGGAGTGGAGTGGAGTGGAGTGGAGTGGAGTGGAGTGGAGAGGAGTGGAGTGGAGAGGAGAGGAGTAAAACGGAGTGGAGTGGAGTGGAGTGGAGTGGAGTGGAGTGGAGTGGAGTGGAGTGGAGTGGAGTGGAGCGGAGTGGAGTGGAGTGGAGTGGAGAGGTGTGGAGTGGAGTGGTGTGGAGTGGAGTGGAGTAGTGTAGTGGAGAGGAGTAAAACGGAGTGGAGTGGTGTGGAGTGGAGTGGAGTGGAGTGGAGTGGAGTGGAGTGGAGAGGAGTGGAGTGGAGTGGAGTGGAGTGGAGAGGTGTGGAGTGGAGTGGAGTGGAGTGGAGTGGAGTGGAGTGGAGCGGAGTGCAGTGGAGTGCAGTGGAGTGGAGTGGAGCGGAGTGGAGTGGAGTGGAGTGGAGAGGAGTAAAACGGAGTGGAGTGGAGTGGAGTGGAGTGGAGTGGAGTGGAGTGGAGTAAAACGGAGTGGAGTGGAGTGGAGAGGAGTGAAGTGAAGTGGAGAGGAGTAAAACGGAGTGGAGTGGAATGGAGTGGAGTGGAGTGGAGTGGAGTGGAGAGGAGTGGAGTGGAGAGGAGTGGAGAGGTGTGGTGTGGAGAGGTTTCGTGTGGAGTATAGTGGTGTTGAGTGGAGAGTAGTAAAGTGGTGTGGAGTGGAGTGGAGTGGAGTGGAGTGGAGTGGAGTGGAGTGGAGTGGAGTGGCGTGGAGTGGAGTGGAGTGGAGAGGAGTAAAACGGATAGGAGTGGAGTGGAGTGGAGTGGAGTGGAGTGGAGTGGAGTGGAGTGGAGTGGAGAGGAGTGGAGTGGAGTGGAGTGGAGTGGAGAGGAGAGGAGTTGAGTGGAGAGGAGTAAAACGGAGTGGAGTGGTGTGGAGTTGAGAGGTGTGGTGTGGAGAGGTTTCGTGTGGAGTATAGTGGTGATGAGTGGAGAGTAGTAAAGTGGTGTGGAGTGGAGTGGAGTGGAGTGGAGTGGAGTGGAGTGGAGAGGAGTGGAGTGGAGTGGAGTGGAGTGGAGTGGAGTGGAGTGGAGTGGAGAGGAGTGGAGTGGAGTGGAGTGGAGTGGAGTGGAGTGGAGTGGAGTGGAGTGGAGTGGAGTGGAGTGGAGTGGAGTGGAGTGGAGTGGAGAGGAGTGGAGAGGTGTAGTGTGGAGAGGTTTTGTGCGGAGTATAGTGGTGTTGAGTGGAGAGTAGTAATGTAGTGTGGAGTGGAGTGGAGTGGAGTGGAGTGGAGTGGAGTGGAGTGGAGTGGAGTGGAGTGGAGTGGAGTGGAGTGGAGTGGAGTGGTGTAGCGTGGGGTGGAGTGGAGAGGAGCGGAGTGCAGTGGAGTGCAGTGGAGTGCAGTGGAGTGGAGTGGAGTGGAGTGGAGTGGAGTGGAGTGGAGTGGAGTAGAGTGGAGTGGAGTGGAGTGGAGTGGAGTGGAGTGGAGAGGTGTGGTGTGGAGTGGAGTGGAGAGGTGTGGAGTGGAGTGGAGTGGAGTGGAGTGGAGTGGAGTGGAGTGGAGTGGAGTGGAGTGGAGTGGAGTGGAGTGGTGTGGAGTGGAGAGGTGTGGTGTGGAGAGGTTTGGTGTATAGTATAGTGGTGTTGAGTGGAGAGTAGTAAAGTGGTGTGGAGTGGAGTGGAGTGGAGTGGAGTGGAGTGGAGTGGAGTGGAGTGGAGAGGAGTGGAGTGGAGGGGAGTGGTGTGGAGTGGAGTGGAGGAGAGTGGAGTGGAGAGGTGTGGTGTGGAGTGGAGTGGAGTGGAGTGGAGTGGAGTGGAGTGGAGTGGAGTGGAGTGGAGTGGAGTGGAGTGGAGTGGAGTGGAGTGGAGTGGAGTGGAGAGGAGAGGAGTAAAACGGAGTGGAGTGGAGTGGAGTGGAGTGGAGTGGAGTGAGTGGAGTGGAGTGGAGAGGAGTGGAGTGGTGTGGAGTGGAGTGGAGTGGAGTGGAGTAAAACAAAGTGGAGTGGAGTGGAGTGGAGTGAAGTGAAGTGGAGAGGAGTAAAACGGATTGGAGTGGAATGGAGTGGAGTGGAGTGGAGTAAAACGGAGTGGAGTGGAGTGGAGAGGAGTGAAGTGAAGTGGAGAGGAGTAAAACGGAATGGAGTGGAATGGAGTGGAGTGGAGTGGAGTGGAGTGGAGAGGTGTAGTGTGGAGAGGTTTGGTGCGGAGTATAGTGGTGTTGAGTGGAGAGTAGTAAAGTAGTGTGGAGTGGAGTGGAGTGGAGTGGAGTGGAGTGGAGTGGAGTGGAGTGGAGTGGAGTGGAGTGGAGTGGAGAGGTGTGGTGTGGTGTGGAGTTGAGTGGAGTAGAGTGGAGTGGAGAGGTGTGGTGTGGAGTGGAGTGGAGTGGAGTGCAGTGGAGTGGAGTGGAGTGGAGTGGAGTGGAGTGGAGTGGAGTGGAGTGGAGTGGAGTGGAGTGGAGTGGAGTGGAGTAGAGTGGTGTGGAGCGGAGTGGAGTGGAGTGGAGAGGTGTGGTGTGGTGTGGAGTTGAGTGGAGTAGAGTGGAGTGGAGAGGTGTAGTGTGGAGTGGAGTGGAGTGGAGTGGAGTGGAGTGGAGTGGAGTGGAGTGGAGTGGAGAGGAGAGGAGTAAAACGGAGTGGAGTGGAGTGGAGTGGAGTGGAGTGGAGTGGAGTGAGTGGAGTGGAGTGGAGAGGAGTGGAGTGGAGTGGAGTGGAGTGGAGTGGAGTGGAGTAAAACAAAGTGGAGTGGAGTGGAGTGGAGTGAAGTGAAGTGGAGAGGAGTAAAACGGATTGGAGTGGAATGGAGTGGAGTGGAGTGGAGTAAAACGGAGTGGAGTGGAGTGGAGAGGAGTGAAGTGAAGTGGAGAGGAGTAAAACGGAATGGAGTGGAATGGAGTGGAGTGGAGTGGTGTGGAGTGGAGAGGTGTAGTGTGGAGAGGTTTGGTGCGGAGTATAGTGGTGTTGAGTGGAGAGTAGTAAAGTAGTGTGGAGTGGAGTGGAGTGGAGTGGAGTGGAGTGGAGTGGAGTGGAGTGGAGTGGAGTGGAGTGGAGTGGAGTGGAGTGGAGAGGTGTGGTGTGGTGTGGAGTTGAGTGGAGTAGAGTGGAGTGGAGAGGTGTGGTGTGGAGTGGAGTGGAGTGGAGTGCAGTGGAGTGGAGTGGAGTGGAGTGGAGTGGAGTGGAGTGGAGTGGAGTGGAGTGGAGTGGAGTGGAGTGGAGTGGAGTAGAGTGGTGTGGAGCGGAGTGGAGTGGAGTGGAGAGGTGTGGTGTGGTGTGGAGTTGAGTGGAGTAGAGTGGAGTGGAGAGGTGTAGTGTGGAGTGGAGTGGAGTGGAGTGGAGTGGAGTGGAGTGGAGTGGAGTGGAGTGGAGTGGAGTGGAGTGGAGTGGAGTGGAGAGGAGTGGAGAGGTGTGGTGTGGAGAGGTTTCGTGTGGAGTATAGTGGTGTTGAGTGGAGAGTAGTAAAGTGGTGTGGAGTGGAGTGGAGTGGAGTGGAGTGGCGTGGAGTGGAGTGGAGTGGAGAGGAGTAAAACGGATAGGAGTGGAGTGGAGTGGAGTGGAGTGGAGTGGAGTGGAGTGGAGTGGAGTGGAGTGGAGTGGAGTAAAACGGAGTGGAGTGGAGTGGAGTGGAGTGGAGTGGAGTGGAGTGGAGTGGAGAGGTGTGGAGTGGAGTGGAGTGGAGTGGAGTGGAGTGGAGTGCAGTGGAGTGGAGTGGAGTGGAGTGGAGTTGAGTGGAGAGGAGTGGAGTGGAGAGGAGTGGAGAGGTGTGGTGTGGAGAGGTTTCGTGTGGAGTATAGTGGTGTTGAGTGGAGAGTAGTAAAGTGGTGTGGAGTGGAGTGGAGTGGAGTGGAGTGGCGTGGAGTGGAGTGGAGTGGAGAGGTGTAAAACGGATAGGAGTGGAGTGGAGTGGAGTGGAGTGGAGAGGAGTGGAGTGGAGTGGAGTGGAGTGGAGAGGTGTGGTGTGGTTTGGACTGGAGTGAGGTGAAGTGGAGTGGAGTGGAGTAGAGTGGAGTGGAGTGGAGCGGAGTGCAGTGGAGTGCAGTGGAGTGGAGTGGAGTGGAGTGGAGTGGAGTGGAGTGGAGTGGAGTGGAGTGGAGAGGGTGGGTGGAGTGGAGTGGAGTGGAGTGGAGTGGAGTGGAGTGGAGTGGAGTGGAGTGGAGAAATGTGGTGTGGACTGGAGTGAAGTGAAGTGGAGTGGAGTGGAGTAGAGTGGAATGGAATGGAGTGGAGCGGAGTGCAGTGGAGTGGAGTGGAGTGCAGTGGAGTGGAGTGGAGTGGAGTGGAGTGGAGTAGAGTAGAGTGGAGTGGAGTGGAGTGGAGTGGAGTGGAGTGGAGTGGAGTGGAGTGGAGAGGTGTGGGTGTGGAGTGGAGTGGAGAGGTGTGGTGTGGAGTGGAGTGGAGTGGAGTGGAGTGGAGGGGAGTGCAGTGGAGTGGAGTGGAGTGCAGTGGAGTGCAGTGGAGTGCAGTGGGGTGGAGTGGAGTGGAGTGGAGTGGAGTGGAGTGGAGTGGAGTGGAGTGGAGAAGAGAGGTGTGGAGTGGAGTGGAGATGTGTGGAGTGGAGTGCAGTGGAGAGGAGTGCAGTGGAGTGGAGTGGAGTTGAGAGGAGTGGAGTGGAGAGGAGTAAAACGGAGTGGAGTGGAGTGGAGTGGAGTGGAGTGGAGTGGAGTGGAGTGGAGTGGAGTGGAGTGGAGTGGAGTGGAGTGGAGTGGAGTGGAGAGGAGTGGAGTGGAGAGGAGAGGAGTGGAGAGGTGTGGTGTGGAGAGGTTTCGTGTGGAGTATAGTGCTGTTGAGTGCAGAGTAGTAAAGAGGTGTGGAGTGGAGTGGAGTGGAGTGGAGTGGAGTGGCGTGGAGTGGAGTGGATTGGAGAGGAGTAAAACGGATAGGAGTGGAGTGGAGTGGAGTGGAGTGGAGTGGAGTGGAGTGGAGTGGAGTGGAGTGGAGTGGAGTGGAGAGGAGAGGAGAGGAGAGGAGTGGAGTGGAGAGGAGTAAAACGGAGTGGAGTGGTGTGGAATGGAGAGGTGTGGTGTGGAGAGGTTTGGTGTATAGTATAGTGGTGTTGAGTGGAGAGTAGTAAAGTGGAGTGGAGTGGAGTGGAGTGGAGTGGAGTGGAGTGGAGCGGAGTGGAGTGGAGTGGAGTGGAGCGGAGTGGAGTGGAGTGGAGTGGAGTGGAGTGGAGAAGAGTGGAGTGGAGTGGAGTGAGTGGAGTGGAGTGGAGAGGAGTGGAGTGGAGTGGAGTGGAGTGGAGTGGAGTGGAGTGGAGTGAGTGGAGTGGAGTGGAGAGGAGTGGAGTGGAGTGGTGTGGAGTGGAGTGGAGTGGAGTGGAGTGGAGTGGAGTGGAGTGGAGTGGAGTGGAGTGGAGTGGAGTGGAGTGGAGTAAAACAAAGTGGAGTGGAGTGGAGAGGAGTGAAGTGAAGTGGAGAGGAGTAAAACGGAGTGGAGTGGAATGGAGTGGAGTGGAGTGGAGTGGAGTGGAGTAAAACGGAGTGGAGTGGAGTGGAGAGGAGTGAAGTGAAGTGAAGTGGAGAGAGTTAAACGGAATGGAGTGGAATGGAGTGGAGTGGAGTGGAGTGGAGTGGAGAGGTGTAGTGTGGAGAGGTTTGGTGCGGAGTATAGTGGTGTTGAGTGGAGAGTAGTAAAGTAGTGTGGAGTGGAGTGGAGTGGAGTGGAGTGGAGTGGAGTGGAGTGGAGTGGAGTGGAGTGGAGTGGAGTGGAGTGGAGTGGAGTGGAGTGGAGAGGTGTGGTGTGGTGTGGAGTTGAGTAAAGTAGAGTGGAGTGGAGTTGTGTGGTGTGGAGTGGAGTGGAGTGGAGTGCAGTGGAGTGGAGTGGAGTGGAGTGGAGTGGAGTGGAGTGGAGTGGAGTGGAGTGGAGTGGAGTGGAGTGGAGTAGAGTGGTGTGGAGCGGAGTGGAGTGGAGTGTAGAGGTGTGGTGTGGTGTGGAGTTGAGTGGAGTAGAGTGGAGTGGAGAGGTGTAGTGTGGAGTGGAGTGGAGTGGAGTGGAGTGGAGAGGAGTGGAGTGGAGAGGAGTGGAGAGGTGTGGTGTGGAGAGGTTTCGTGTGGAGTATAGTGGTGTTGAGTGGAGAGTAGTAAAGTGGTGTGGAGTGGAGTGGAGTGGAGTGGCGTGGAGTGGAGTGGAGTGGAGAGGAGTAAAACGGATAAGAGTGGAGTGGAGTGGAGTGGAGTGGAGTGGAGTGGAGTGGAGTGGAGTAAAACGGAGTGGAGTGGAGTGGAGTGGAGTGGAGTGGAGTGGAGTGGAGTGGAGTGCAGTGGAGTGGAGTGGAGAGGAGTGGAGAGGTGTGGAGTGGAGTGGAGTGGAGTGGAGAGGAGTGGAGTGGAGAGGAGTAAAACGGAGTGGAGTGGAGTGGAGTGGAGTGCAGTGGAGTGGAGTGGAGTGGAGAGGAGTGGAGTGGAGAGGAGTAAAACGGAGTGGAGTGGAGTGGAGTGGAGTGCAGTGGAGTGGAGTGGAGTGGAGAGGAGTGGAGTGGAGAGGAGTAAAACGGAGTGGAGTGGAGTGGAGTGGAGTGGAGTGGAGTGGAGTGGAGTGGAGTGGAGAGGAGTGGAGTGGAGTGGAGTGGAGTGGAGTGGAGTGGAGTGGAGTGGAGAGGAGTGGAGTGGAGAGGAGTGGAGAGGTGTGGTGTGGAGAGGTTTCGTGTGGAGTATAGTGGTGTTGAGTGGAGAGTAGTAAAGTGGTGTGGAGTGGAGTGGAGTTGAGTGGAGTGGAGTGGAGTGGAGTGGAGTGGAGAGGAGTAAAACGGATAGGAGTGGAGTGGAGTGGAGTGGAGTGGAGTGGAGTGGAGTGGAGTGGAGTGGAGTGGAGTGGAGTGGAGTGGAGTGGAGTGGAGTGGAGTGGAGTGGAGAGGAGAGGAGTAAAACGGAGTGGAGTGGAGTGGAGTGGAGTGGAGTGGAGTGGAGTGGAGTGGAGTGGAGTGAGTGGAGTGGAGTGGAGAGGAGTGGAGTGGAGTGGAGTGGAGTGGAGTGGAGTAAAACAAAGTGGAGTGGAGTGGAGAGGAGTGAAGTGAAGTGGAGAGGAGTAAAACGGAGTGGAGTGGAATGAAGTGGAGTGGAGTGGAGTGGAGTGGAGTAAAACAGAGTGGAGTGGAGTGGAGAGGAGTGAAGTGAAGTGGAGAGGAGTAAAACGGAGTGGAGTGGAATGGAGTGGAGTGGAGTGGAGTGGAGAGGTGTAGTGTGGAGAGGTTTGGTGCGGAGTAGAGTGGTGTTGAGTGGAGAGTAGTAAAGTAGTGTGGAGTGGAGTGGAGTGGAGTGGAGTGGAGTGGAGTGGAGTGGAGTGGTGTAGCGTGGGGTGGAGTGGAGAGGAGCGGAGTGCAGTGGAGTGCAGTGGAGTGCAGTGGAGTGGAGTGGAGTGGAGTGGAGTGGAGTGGAGTAGAGTAGAGTGGAGTGGAGTGGAGTGGAGTGGAGAGGTGTGGTGTGGAGTGGAGTGGAGAGGTGTGGAGTGGAGTGGAGTGGAGTGGAGTGGAGTGGAGTGGAGTGGAGTGGAGTGGAGTGGAGTGGAGTGGAGTGGTGTGGAGTGGAGAGGTGTGGTGTGGAGAGGTTTGGTGTATAGTATAGTGGTGTTGAGTGGAGAGTAGTAAAGTGGTGTGGAGTGGAGTGGAGTGGAGTGGAGTGGAGTGGAGTGGAGTGCAGCGGAGTGGAGTGGAGTGGAGTGGAGTGGAGAAGAGTGGAGTGGAGAGGAGAGGAGTAAAACGGAGTGGAGTGGAGTGGAGTGGAGTGGAGTGGAGTGGAGTGGAGTGAGTGGAGTGGAGTGGAGAGGAGTGGAGTGGAGTGGAGTGGAGTGGAGTGGAGTGGAGTAAAACAAAGTGGAGTGGAGTGGAGAGGAGTGAAGTGAAGTGGAGAGGAGTAAAACGGATTGGAGTGGAATGGAGTGGAGTGGAGTGGAGTGGAGTAAAACGGAGTGGAGTGGAGTGGAGAGGAGTGAAGTGAAGTGGAGAGGAGTAAAACGGAATGGAGTGGAATGGAGTGGAGTGGAGTGGAGTGGAGAGGTGTAGTGTGGAGAGGTTTGGTGCGGAGTATAGTGGTGTTGAGTGGAGAGTAGTAAAGTAGTGTGGAGTGGAGTGGAGTGGAGTGGAGTGGAGTGGAGTGGAGTGGAGTGGAGTGGAGTGGAGTGGAGTGGAGTGGAGTGGAGTGGAGAGGTGTGGTGTGGTGTGGAGTTGAGTGGAGTAGAGTGGAGTGGAGAGGTGTGGTGTGGAGTGGAGTGGAGTGGAGTGCAGTGGAGTGGAGTGGAGTGGAGTGGAGTGGAGTGGAGTGGAGTGGAGTGCAGTGGAGTGGAGTGGAGTGGAGTAGAGTGGTGTGGAGCGGAGTGGAGTGGAGTGGAGAGGTGTGGTGTGGTTTGGAGTTGAGTGGAGTAGAGTGGAGTGGAGAGGTGTAGTGTGGAGTGGAGTGGAGTGGAGTGGAGTGGAGAGGAGTGGAGTGGAGAGGAGTGGAGAGGTGTGGTGTGGAGAGGTTTCGTGTGGAGTATAGTGGTGTTGAGTGGAGAGTAGTAAAGTGGTGTGGAGTGGAGTGGAGTGGAGTGGAGTGGCGTGGAGTGGAGTGGAGTGGAGAGGAGTAAAACGGATAGGAGTGGAGTGGAGTGGAGTGGAGTGGAGTGGAGTGGAGTGGAGTGGAGTGGAGTGGAGTGGAGTGGAGAGGAGTGGAGTGGAGAGGAGTGGAGAGGTGTGGTGTGGAGAGGTTTCGTGTGGAGTATAGTGGTGTTGAGTGGAGAGTAGTAAAGTGGTGTGGAGTGGAGTGGAGTGGAGTGGAGTGGCGTGGAGTGGAGTGGAGTGGAGAGGTGTAAAACGGATAGGAGTGGAGTGGAGTGGAGTGGAGAGGAGTGGAGTGGAGTGGAGTGGAGTGGAGAGGTGTGGTGTGGTTTGGACTGGAGTGAGGTGAAGTGGAGTGGAGTGGAGTAGAGTGGAGTGGAGTGGAGTGGAGCGGAGTGCAGTGGAGTGCAGTGGAGTGGAGTGGAGTGGAGTGGAGTGGAGTGGAGTGGAGTGGAGAGGTGTGGAGTGGAGTGGAGTGGAGTGGAGTGGAGTGGAGTGGAGTGGAGAGGAGTGGAGTGCAGAGGAGTGGAGTGGAGTGGAGTGGAGTGGAGTGGAGTGGAGTAAAACAGAGTGGAGTGGAGTGGAGTGGAGTGGAGTGGAGAGGAGTGGAGTGGAGAGGAGTAAAACGGAGTGGAGTGGAGTGGAGTGGAGAGGTGTGGTGTTGAGTGGAGTGGAGAGGTGTGGAGTGGAGTGGAGAGGTGTTGAGTGGAGTGGTGTGGAGTGGAGTGGAGTAGTGGAGTGGAGAGGAGTAAAACGGAGTGGAGTGGAGTGGAGTGGAGTGGAGTGGAGTGGAGTGGAGTGGAGTGGAGTGGAGTGGAGAGGTGTGGTGGTGTGGAGTGGAGTGGAGAGGTGTGGAGAGGAGTGGAGAGGTGTGGAGTGGAGTGGAGTGGAGTGGAGTGGAGTGGAGTGGAGAAATGTGGTGTGGACTGGAGTGAAGTGAAGTGGAGTGGAGTGGAGTAGAGTGGAATGGAATGGAGTGGAGCGGAGTGCAGTGGAGTGGAGTGGAGTGCAGTGGAGTGGAGTGGAGTGGAGTGGAGTGGAGTAGAGTAGAGTGGAGTGGAGTGGAGTGGAGTGGAGTGGAGTGGAGTGGAGTGGAGTGGAGAGGTGTGGTGTGGAGTGGAGTGGAGAGGTGTGGTGTGGAGTGGAGTGGAGTGGAGTGGAGTGGAGTGGAGTGGAGTGGAGTGGAGTGGAGTGGAGTGGAGTGGAGTGGAGTGGAGTGCAGTGGAGTGCAGTGGAGTGCAGTGGAGTGCAGTGGAGTGGAGTGGAGTGGAGTGGAGTGGAGTGGAGTGGAGTAGAGAGGTGTGGAGTGGAGTGGAGATGTGTGGAGTGGAGTGCAGTGGAGAGGAGTGCAGTGGAGTGGAGTGGAGTTGAGAGGAGTGGAGTGGAGAGGAGTAAAACGGAGTGGAGTTGAGTGGAGTGGAGTGGAGTGGAGTGGAGTGGAGTGGAGTTGAGTGGAGTGGAGTGGAGTGGAGAGGAGTGGAGTGGAGAGGAGAGGAGTGGAGAGGTGTGGTGTGGAGAGGTTTCGTGTGGAGTATAGTGGTGTTGAGTGCAGAGTAGTAAAGAGGTGTGGAGTGGAGTGGAGTGGAGTGGAGTGGAGTGGCGTGGAGTGGAGTGGATTGGAGAGGAGTAAAACGGATAGGAGTGGAGTGGAGTGGAGTGGAGTGGAGTGGAGTGGAGTGGAGTGGAGTGGAGTGGAGTGGAGTGGAGAGGAGAGGAGAGGAGTGGAGTGGAGAGGAGTAAAACGGAGTGGAGTGGTGTGGAATGGAGAGGTGTGGTGTGGAGAGGTTTGGTGTATAGTATAGTGGTGTTGAGTGGAGAGTAGTAAAGTGGTGTGGAGTGGAGTGGAGTGGAGTGGAGTGGAGTGGAGTGGAGTGGAGTGGAGCGGAGTGGAGTGGAGTGGAGTGGAGTGGAGTGGAGTGGAGAAGAGTGGAGTGGAGTGGAGTGGAGTGAGTGGAGTGGAGTGGAGAGGAGTGGAGTGGAGTGGAGTGGAGTGGAGTGGAGTGGAGTGGAGTGGAGTAAAACAAAGTGGAGTGGAGTGGAGAGGAGTGAAGTGAAGTGGAGAGGAGTAAAACGGAGTGGAGTGGAATGGAGTGGAGTGGAGTGGAGTGGAGTGGAGTAAAACGGAGTGGAGTTGAGTGGAGAGGAGTGAAGTGAAGTGGAGAGGAGTAAAACGGAATGGAGTGGAATGGAGTGGAGTGGAGTGGAGTGGAGTGGAGAGGTGTAGTGTGGAGAGGTTTGGTGCGGAGTATAGTGGTGTTGAGTGGAGAGTAGTAAAGTAGTGTGGAGTGGAGTGGAGTGGAGTGGAGTGGAGTGGAGTGGAGTGGAGTGGAGTGGAGTGGAGTGGAGTGGAGTGGAGTGGAGTGGAGTGGAGTGGAGTGGAGAGGTGTGGTGTGGTGTGGAGTTGAGTAAAGTAGAGTGGAGTGGAGAGGTGTGGTGTGGAGTGGAGTGGAGTGGAGTGCAGTGGAGTGGAGTGGAGTGGAGTGGAGTGGAGTGGAGTGGAGTGGAGTGGAGTGGAGTGGAGTGGAGTGGAGTGGAGTGGAGTAGAGTGGTGTGGAGCGGAGTGGAGTGGAGTGGAGAGGTGTGGTGTGGTGTGGAGTTGAGTGGAGTAGAGTGGAGTGGAGAGGTGTAGTGTGGAGTTGAGTGGAGTGGAGTGGAGTGGAGTGGAGTGGAGTGGAGTGGAGAGGAGAGGAGTGGAGTGGAGAGGAGTGGAGAGGTGTGGTGTGGAGAGGTTTCGTGTGGAGTATAGTGGTGTTGAGTGGAGAGTAGTAAAGTGGTGTGGAGTGGAGTGGAGTGGAGTGGAGTGGCGTGGAGTGGAGTGGAGTGGAGTGGAGAGGAGTAAAACGGATAGGAGTGGAGTGGAGTGGAGTGGAGTGGAGTGGAGTGGAGTGGAGTGGAGTGGAGTGGAGTGGAGTAAAACGGAGTGGAGTGGAGGGGAGTGGAGAGGTGTGGTGTTGAGTGGAGTGGAGAGGAGTGGAGTGGAGTGGAGTGGAGTGCAGTGGAGTGGAGTGGAGAGGAGTGGAGAGGTGTGGAGTGGAGTGGAGTGGAGTGGAGTGGAGAGGAGTGGAGTGGACAGGAGTAAAACGGAGTGGAGTGGAGTGGAGTGGAGTGCAGTGGAGTGGAGTGGAGTGGAGAGGAGTGGAGTGGGAGGAGTAAAACGGAGTGGAGTGGAGTGGAGTGGAGTGGAGTGGAGTGGAGTGGAGTGGAGAGGAGTGGAGTGGAGTGGAGTGGAGTGGAGTGGAGTGGAGTGGAGTGGAGTGGAGAGGAGTGGAGTGGAGAGGAGTGGAGAGGTGTGGTGTGGAGAGGTTTCGTGTGGAGTATAGTGGTGTTGAGTGGAGAGTAGTAAAGTGGTGTGGAGTGGAGTGGAGTGGAGTGGCGTGGAGTGGAGTGGAGTGGAGAGGTGTAAAAACGG